>CAJHQP010001566.1:0-110808 GCA_905132765.1 Moricandia arvensis
ACGTGAAAATAGTGTACAAGCAGAGAAGATAGACAAAACTTCTAGTTTAGATTGTACAATGTTTGTACACTTTTTCACATTGAGTTTGTTTTCGGTAAAATTTTTTGTTTTCTCATTTTGTTTGACAAAGACAAATGATGTTGTGAATTAGGCTAGAGTAATGAAATGAATTTGTTGAAGACGTCTGCAATACTTGAGCAAGATTTGAAATGACATTAAAATGATCCTAAAAATGGATAAACTATGAACTATTATGATGAATTGTTAACCACTAAGCCACCATGGTTTGTTTTCTAAGCATACCTTTTTTCTTAATAGGGTTCACATGTATAATACATAATAATAGCTGATAATGATTTGGTTAGAAATCATTACTAGTTATTAGTAAAATGAACCAAATTTAGATCCATGCCATTTTCCAACAATTTGTAGCTAATAAAATGAATAATTATAAAATACTACCTTTTAAGTATCATTAAACAGTGAATGTTTCAAAAAAATATAACAAAAGATTTTAACACTAATTCGAAAAAAACAGAATTGGTTTACAAAAAAAAATAAGTTCATATAGATAGCACTAACACTGTTTTTTAATGGGTTCCACAAGTCAAAGGAATCATATGTGAACTCCAGTAATCAAAATCGCCATTGTGTTTTTCAAAAAACTATACTGCAAAATCAAAAACCAAAATTCAAAAACGAACATCCAAAAACCAAAAAACTAAAGCCAAAAACTAAAAGCCAAAATCTAAAAACCATTAAAACAATCATTGCCTTAATAATAGTGTTTGTTTACCACTGATATTTTCTTATCGACATCAACTTGTCTTACTAACCAAACCCAGCATAGTGTCTATTTTAATCCAAACAGAAACTAACATCCAGTAAACTATGGAGTTAATGGGATATTGGTTTGAATTTTTCTTCTAATTTTTGGATCATATAAATCACAATTAGTTTTTCTATGACGAAAATGACATCTTGAGAGACTTGGAGGGGTTGAGAGAATAAATAGATACTCTCGAAGGAGAGCGAGAGTGTACGAGGAGTGCAAGGGACAGTGAGTGATTAGGGTCCACAAATTGGCGCGAATTCCATGGGGATGAAAGAAGAAACCCACCGAACTCGATGGATGCAACAACAATGTCACACACTCTCTCTCTTATTTTTTGCTTACTCATTCCTACAGTCCCTCCTTCACCTCCTTTCTTCTTCTCTCTTTATTTTTTTTGCTCTGTGTGGTGACCTTATTCCTCTAAACGTCTTTAGATTGTGGTAACATATCGGTGATTTGATTTTGATTTTGTCGGAAACTGTAATCTGATTGTCCAAATCCCTCTCCGGTGTGTCTGTTTGTCTCGGAATCTACAGATTCTATAGGTTTCTTGCGTAACAAGTCACTATACCGCGGCAAAATGTTCCCAAAAATGGATCTCCTTCACTTGTAATCATAGTGAAGAAGAAAAGACTGGCCAATATTGAACAATGGTACGTGAACGTACAGCTTAAGATTATTAATATTGATAGCTTTTTTGGCTATTCATATTTTGACATTGTTATTGTTCCTTTAGCATTTTGCATTATTGTGATGTTTTTTGAATAAAATGCAGGGAACTCCAATAAATATTATTGTAGGTTCTCATGTGTGGGTTGAAGACTCAGACGTGGCTTGGATTGATGGTGAGGTTGAAAAGCTCACTGGAGAAGAAGTTGTGATCCAAGCCACAACTGGAAAGAAGGCAAAGTCAATCACAATTAATAACATTTCAACTTTGCACCTATAGTAATTATGATCCTATAACTGTTTTTATGTTACAGATCACTGCAAAGTTGTCAAAGATATACCCAAAGGATGTGGAAGCTCCTGCAGGTGGTGTTGATGACATGACAAAGCTGTCTTACCTGCACGAACCTGGTGTCCTTCAGAACTTAAAGATCAGATATGAACTTAATGAGATCTATGTTAGTACCTGTTTTTTTACTTACATATATGTTTAGACCTTATGTCTTGATGACTAGAATCTATTTAATGTTCATGACAGACATACACAGGAAACATCCTTATAGCGATTAATCCTTTTCAAAGGTTGCCTCACATCTACGATGCCCATATGATGCAACAATACAAAGGAGCACCTTTTGGAGAACTAAATCCTCATGTTTTTGCCGTCGCTGATGTTGCATACAGGTGATTTTAAATACTTGTATATATATATATATGTTATGATCCACATCTATATGTTGTCAGACTAACAAGTCCTTCAGGGCCATGATTAATGAGGGGAAGAGCAATTCGATTCTTGTAAGTGGTGAGAGTGGAGCAGGAAAAACTGAAACCACTAAGATGCTTATGAGATACCTTGCGTATCTAGGAGGTCGTGCAGTTACAGAAGGAAGGACTGTTGAACAACAAGTTCTTGAAGTAATGATCTTTCTATCTTTATGATTTTAATGTACGAGCTCAATCTACTAACTTGTTTGTTATATCTGCGTCCAGTCAAATCCTGTCCTTGAAGCCTTTGGTAATGCAAAAACTGTGAGGAATAACAACTCAAGGTGAGCCACAAATCTACTCATAATAGTGGCCACTCTATCTATATTCATTGTTGGTGATTGTTTTATATGCTTTGGCTCAGTCGCTTTGGTAAATTTGTTGAAATCCAATTTGATAAGCAAGGAAGGATATCTGGAGCTGCCATAAGGACCTATCTTCTAGAGAGGTCCCGTGTGTGTCAAATCTCTGATCCTGAGCGCAATTACCACTGCTTCTATCTTCTCTGTGCAGCACCTCAGGAGGTAACCTCTCACCTGCAGCTCTTTTGAAATGTATATCTTGTTCTTAAAGAAGTTTCCCCATAACTTAAGAGAACTTAGCAGGAAATTGAGAAGTACAAGCTGGGCCATCCAAAGACCTTTCATTATCTGAACCAGTCCAAGTGCTACGAGCTTGTCGGTATAAGCGATGCTCATGATTATCTTGCCACAAGAAGAGCTATGGATATTGTCGGAATTAGCGAAAAGGAACAGGTCAGTTTGTTTAAGAAGATACTTAGTTTAACTTTTGTTTTATATTGACGGTGAGCTTCTCCCTTTGTATATATATATCAACAGGAAGCAATTTTCAGGGTGGTTGCTGCAATTCTTCATATCGGAAACATCGAGTTTACTAAGGGAAAGGAAGTGGATTCATCAGTTCCTAAGGATGATAAGGCCAAGTTTCATCTTAAGACAGCAGCAGAACTTCTCATGTACATAACCTCTGTATGTTAGTATGTGTTATCAACTATTAGAGCTAATTGGAAGTCTTGTTTTTATAGGTGTGATTTAAAAGCTCTTGAAGATGCATTATGTAAACGTGTTATGGTCACACCAGAGGAAGTTATCAAGAGAAGTCTTGATCCAGAGAGTGCTGTTACCAGCAGGGACGGTCTCGCTAAGACAGTCTACTCTCGATTGTTCGATTGGTAGGTGGCTGGTTTCAAGAGTCAAAATATTGGACATTTACATATTTGATGCTAAGTGAATATCTCTAGTTATGTGCAGGTTGGTAAACAAGATTAATAACTCGATTGGCCAAGATGCGAATTCAAAATGTCTGATTGGAGTTTTGGACATTTACGGATTCGAGAGCTTCAAAACTAACAGGTAATGAACCTTTTACGCGATTTTAGGCCTCACAAATATGCTCTGCTAATACCTTGTTGCTGCAGTTTTGAACAGTTCTGTATCAATTTCACTAATGAGAAGTTGCAGCAACATTTCAATCAGGTAAGGTTCTTGATTGTAATGGAAGCGATGTTCGGTGATCCCTGAGTTTATTTAGTTCCTTTTCTTTGTTTTCAGCACGTTTTCAAGATGGAACAGGAAGAGTACACAAAAGAAGCAATAGATTGGAGCTACATTGAGTTTGTGGACAACAAAGATGTTCTTGATCTTATAGAAAAGGTTTTGCTTAACTGAGAATGAACTGTGTTATATCAAATTGGATGTTTTAACATTCACTTTCTCCTTTCTTTTCCATCTTCAGAAGCCTGGTGGGATTATTGCTCTCCTCGATGAAGCTTGGTAATATTAAAGACACAACTAGTTCCATAGATTTTAAATAGTGACTATGATGTTTTCATAACTATTTTTCAGTATGTTTCCAAAATCAACCCACGAGACATTTGCAAACAAGCTATATCAGACTTTTAAGGCTCACAAGAGGTTCATCAAACCAAAACTCTCTCGAACAGATTTTACCGTTGCCCATTATGCTGGAGAAGTACGTTGTATATATTTCTTTATGCCAAGGAAAAAATAGACACAAGGGACTGTTTCACAAGTCTTTAAATCTCTTTCAGGTTCTGTATCAGTCTGATCTGTTTCTGGATAAAAACAAGGACTATGTGATCCCTGAACACCAAGATTTGTTGGGAGCTTCCAAGTGCCCTTTTGTAATGGGTCTTTTTCCTCCACTCCCTGAAGAAACATCCAAATCCTCAAAGTTTTCATCCATTGGTTCTCGTTTCAAGGTAGGAAGGAACCTTATTCTGAGGAAGAGTGTCTTACTAACATTCTCTTAGTAAGTAATTGTAAGAACTAAAATACGGTTGGCCTGATTGATGCAGCTGCAACTCCAGCAACTGATGGAAACATTAAATTCCACCGAGCCTCATTACATCAGATGTGTGAAGCCTAACAATCTTTTAAAGCCTGCTGTATTTGAGAATGTGAACATCATGCAGCAGCTGCGATGTGGTGTAAGCATGCATAAGATAATATTTTCCATAATGAGGTGTGTGCTAATAATTATAATCCTTTATGTTTTGAAAATAGGGTGTTTTAGAGGCGATCAGAATTAGTTGTGCAGGGTATCCAACACGTAAACCTTTCTTTGAGTTCGTAAACCGATTTGGTCTTCTGTGTCCTGCAGCTTTAGAAGGGAGGTAAGTAAACAGCAATTTTTACCTACTGTTTAGTAAGAGTTGGAATCAATATTTACAGATTCTGTCTTTCCCCTGAACAGCTACGATGAGAAAGTCGTGTGTAAAAAGATATTGGACAGCATGGGACTTAAAGGATATCAGGTAGTATCTTTTAGTCAATGGAACCAATTGTATAGAATTAGTGGAAAAGTTGTGATTAAATCAAATACAAACTCATATCTCTTTTGGTAATGCAGATTGGTAAAACAAAGATCTTCTTGAGGGCTGGTCAGATGGCTGAACTCGACGCTAGGAGGACAGAGGTGCTTAGTGGTGCTGCAAAAAAGATTCAGAGACGAACACGAACTCATCAGGCTCAGAAACGGTTTGTTGTTCTGAGAAAGGCCACAATATCTCTACAAGCTCTATGTAGAGGTGACCCATTTTTACAAAGTCAAGGGCATTAACTTTCTCACAGTATATTACCTATTTGCTTGAATATAAAAGCATGTATGTAACTTTTGTTCATTTTTCAAATATATCATAGGAAGACTTTCCTGCAAAGTTTATGAAAATTTGAGACGAGAAGCTGCTGCTGTGAAGATTCAGAAGAATGGACGGAGATATTACTCTAGAAAATCTTATAAAAAGCTCCATGTGTCTGCGCTTGTTGTTCAGACTGGTCTAAGAGCAATGGCTGCTCGTAAAGAGTTCAGATTCAGGAAGCAAACAAAGGCTGCCACAATTGTTCAGGTAAGAGCGTATACAAGTCTTAAAAACTATCTTACGTTTCTCATGACCTGTAACACAGAATGTACTGTTATTACTAATGGCAGGCTCAGTGGCGTTGTCACAGAGCAACCACGTACTACAAGAAGCTTAAAAATGGAGTGATCGTATCTCAGACACGATGGAGAGGCAGACTTGCTAGGAGAGAACTTAGGAAGCTCAAAATGGTACACAACTGCTTATTTTCTACTATCTAAAACATACTCTTATTTTTTTTGTTTTTGTCTTCAGGCTTCAAGGGAAACAGGAGCGCTTAAAGAGGCAAAGGATATGCTTGAAAAGAAAGTGGAGGAACTCACATACCGTGTCCAGTTGGAGAAACGTCTGAGGGTATCTACCATTCGAAACATCATTCTAATCGATCATTTCTTGAATGAGATCGTATAGCGCTGAGTTTAATATATTTCAGGCTGATTTAGAAGAAGCAAAGACTCAGGAGACAACGAAACTTCAGAGTGCATTGGAGGAAATGCGGAAGAAAGTGGAAGAAGCAAATGCATTGCTTGTGAAGGAACGCGAAGCTGCAAAGAAAGCCGCTGAAGAAGCTCCTCCTGTTATACAAGAAACACAAGTTTTGGTTGAAGATACAAAGAAGATCGAATTGATGACAGAGGAATTAGAGAGTGTGAAGGTATATTCTTCTCTTTTACATATTACGTCTACTTAGCATTAGTAATGCTTTGCTTTGCAACAGGCTACTCTAGAAAACGAGAAACAGAGGGCTGATGATGCAGTGAAGAAGTTCGAAGAAGCTCAAGAGTCTCTCGAAGACAGAAGAAAGAAACTGGAAGAGTCTGAGAAGAAAGGTCAGCAACTCCAAGAATCTCTGACAAGGTAAGAGTATAGTTATTAATATGTTCTTAAACCACTTTCTACATATATGGTTACCTGCTCTTGTAAGATTAATGTATTCTTCTGGTAATATCATTGTTCGATGAGCTATATTGATGAAGTTAATGTGGTCAGGATGGAGGAAAAGTGCACCAACTTGGAATCGGAGAACAAAGTGTTACGGCAACAGGCTGTGTCCATGGCACCAAATAAGTTTCTCTCTGGCCGTTCCAGGTCTATTTTACAGGTATATCAGGACATTAAGTTGAAATATAAGACCGGAAAGTATCCTTTTCTTGATTTTCTGAAGCTTACTAATTACAATCTGTTTAACGATAACAGAGAGGTTCTGAGAGTGGTCATCTAGCAGTGGATAGGTCAAGCTTGGTGAGTACATTTGCCACAGATTTGAGTAAAATAACTAAGTAACTAACCAATTCAGTTTAGGCTTTTGGATTGATCTAATGATGGTGCTTTTAATTTTGATTCAGGATCTACATAGCCATTCAATAAACCATAGGGATTCCTCAGAGGTGGATGATAAACCACAAAAATCATTAAACGAGAAGCAGCAAGAGAATCATGATCTGCTTATCCGCTGCATTGTCCAACCATTGGGTTTCAAAGGGAACCGACCTATCACAGCATGTATCATCTATAAATGCCTACTTCATTGGAGGTCATTTGAAGTTGAAAGAACCAGTGTCTTCGACCGCATTATTCAGACAATAGGCCATGCTATTGAGGTTGGCTTCAGCTTCTTCCTAGTTTATAGGTATTCAGACAAGTGTGTTTGGAATTAATGTTTGCGTATTAAATTGACATCTCAGACTCAAGATAACAACAATACACTGGCCTATTGGTTATCCAATGCCTCAACACTTCTCTTACTCCTACAACGCACACTTAAAGCTAGTGGTGCAGCTGGGATGGCTCCACAGCGGCGCCGTTCATCTTCTGCCACTCTATTTGGAAGGATGACTCAGGTATATATATGGTTTGAAATCCATCAGCTTCTTGTTTTCATTGTAAGCTCAATCTTGAGAATGTTTCTATTATTCAGAGCTTCCGCGGAGCACCTCCAGGTGTGAATCTAGCCATGATAAACGGTGCTGCAGGAGGTGGAGCGGATACATTAAGACAAGTTGAAGCAAAGTACCCGGCTCTACTGTTTAAGCAGCAGCTCACAGCTTATGTTGAAAAGATATACGGAATGATCCGGGACAACTTGAAGAAGGAGATTTCTCCACTCCTTGGATTGTGCATTCAGGTATCTCATCACATCAGCCACCACTTTCACAAGGTTCTTCTCGCTAAATTTTTATTTTTCTATATAGGCGCCAAGAACATCGAGGGCGAGTTTAGTGAAAGGAGCATCTCGTTCAGTGGCCAACACTGCAGGTCAGCAAGCACTGATCGCTCACTGGCAAGGAATTGTGAAGAGCCTTACAAACTTTCTCAACACTCTGAAGTCAAACAATGTGAGTTCCATTTTCTCTAAAAGCAAAAACAAGTTGTGAGGACTGCCCTGAGTCTGAATCTTTCTAATTATGCTTTTTTAGGTTCCTTCATTCTTGGTGCGCAAGGTGTTCACGCAGATATTCTCATTCATCAATGTTCAACTGTTTAACAGGTTCTTCCAGGACTCATCAGCATCTAAGATCCCATTATTTCTTAGTCTCAAAACATCTTTTTCAGTCTTGTACTAATCAACTGGTTCCTTTGTTGTCCCCAATAGTCTTCTATTGAGACGTGAGTGTTGTTCATTTAGCAATGGCGAGTATGTGAAAGCTGGCTTGTCTGAATTGGAACACTGGTGTTTTAAGGCAACAGATGAGGTATCTTTTCTTAGCTTCCTTTCACTCTCCTACTATTACACAAACCAGTTAACTAACAAAAACAATTGCAGTATGCTGGTTCATCCTGGGATGAGCTTAAGCATATAAGACAGGCCATTGGGTTTCTGGTAAACCTTTTAATATCTCTTCTACCTAAACCTTAAGTAGGTGCAACCATTATTAAATTCTTGCTCCAAAATGCAGGTCATACACCAAAAACCAAAGAAAACTCTCGATGAGATCAGTCATGATCTTTGCCCGGTAAGTTGGATCATTCTCTGATACAACTCTCATGTTTTCTAATTGTAGTTTTCATTTTGCTGATTACTTGAAAGTTGTGGACAGGTACTGAGCATACAACAGCTATACAGGATCAGTACAATGTACTGGGACGACAAATATGGCACACACAGTGTCTCTCCGGACGTAAGTAATGGATCTCAGTCAGTATACATCTTTAACTAGCTATATTATTTATACCTATCTCTCTCTATGAATAGGTTATAGCAAATATGAGGGTGCTAATGACAGAAGATTCGAACAATGCTGTTAGCAACTCTTTCCTTTTGGATGACGATTCAAGGTTAGTACAGAACTTTGGTTTCTACTAATGGTAACTTGGTTCTTGATTAGTTTTTGAAAATGATTTTTCTGCAGCATTCCTTTCTCTGTTGATGATTTATCGAAGTCGATGGAGAGATTTGATATTGCTGATATCGAACCACCACCTTTGATCCGGGAGAACTCTGGATTTAGCTTTTTACTGCCAGTCGCTGAGTGATTCTTGACTCTTTGCACACGCCAAACCAAATCTAGGTCTAGTGTTTTCCTCTTTAACCTAACTGGATTGCTTGTGATGCAAGTAATCGCAGCTTTTTCGGATAAAATGAGATTATTCTTGTGTTTAAGATTTGATTACTCTTACAAACTCGAATACTATGTTGGATTAATTGATTGTTTTAAATAATTGTAATTTTGAGTTGGGGATATTATATTTCCTCTCGCAAATAAGCATTACATGGTTAATTACAAGTAACGAACTATTGCTGATCTGTTTAACAGAATCTTACAAGAAGCTATTAATCTCAACTTTACTAATCTGGTTGTGTTACTTGGGAGGAAATTGACGAGGGCAATCTCAAGAGAGTGTAGCGTGTAGAGTGCCTGTTTTCATTACAAATGAAAAAGCCCAAAAGCCTATACAATGATGTTATCCAAAGCCCATTTATATCACCCTTTTTTTTAATCTTCCCTTTTCCTTTTTTTTTTTTTTAAACGAGTTTTTATTGAATTTTATTGTACGTGTTTACTGTTTAGTTAGAGAAATTGCATGGAATAAAATGATAGAACACTTACACAAACATACGTGAAACCTTATACGTTTTGAAGAAAATTAACAAGCTCCCTATTGCAAAATTGCTTTATTTTGCAAATAAATTAAAATCCAATCTTATAAGGTATTTTATTTAGTGCGGTTACTATAGTATTTCCCAAAAAAATAAAATAAAGTATATATCCAACAGAAAACCAAGTTAATATCATTCTTTTGTTTCCCTTGTTTAATATTATGCTAAGTTTATAGAGCATAACGTTTAAAATAAAATTACAAAACCTAAATCAAGAAAGAGTTGGTTATTCCAACAGAAACCATATTAGAAAAGTTCCAGGATCTCCCCAGGCATTTAACAGAGGGAAGAGACCATTAAATATAGCAAACAATACATGTTGTACTAACTGCAACAACACATAAAACCAAACAGAATCAATCTCCCTCTCCATATATAGTTTTTGATCCAAGGAAGAATAGTTTCTGAGGGAGAGAGATCTCTAGGGTTTTCACAAAATCCTTTGAGTCAATCTCCTTCTCCATCACAAAATCATTTAGCATACAACTTTTTGCTTCTGTTTCAAGTCATTTCTTCTTCTAATTCTTGCATACAAACAAGGCAAACATGCAGATATACATGACCTAGTTTGTACAACAAGGCACAAATCTATAATCATTAAAAACAATATTGAATAAAATGGTGAGGGTTGGTGAAGCATTAAGTGTATCAACCTCATCATCTTCATCATCTCTCAACGAAAGTGAATCTGAAGAGCTTCAAAAGATGTCACTAGAACCACCGAGAGCTAAACCCAAGAAACGTCTCTCGAAGCAACTCTCAATGTTGGAGACCAAAAGAGACATGGCATGGGAACGTCGCCGTCGCCAGATGCTCCATCACCTCGAGATGAAGCAAATAAACGAAGGAGAAGATCATATTGACTTAACGGACGAGGACTTGAGTGAGCTCAAAGGTTCTATTGAGTTAGGGTTTGGTTTTAACGAGGAGCAAGGACAAAAACTTACAACTACCTTGCCTGCTTTGGACCTTTACTTCGCTGTGAACCGTCAGATCTCGCCTGTTTCTACACCAAGCAGTGGATCTTCGTCCTCTCGACTTACTTCCCTTGGAGAAAGGTCCTCCTCTTTTGGTAGTCCCATGAGTGACTCAGATGGATTGAGATTTATGTCTCCAGGTAACTTTAGAAAGTGATTGTGTTATATTAGTTAAACAAGTGTTGGAATGATATAAACTTATAATAAGGTAAACTTTTGTCAGGAGATAATCCCCAACAGGTTAAAACGAGGCTGAGGCATTGGGCACAAGCTGTAGCATGTTCTGTGATACAATATAATTAAGCAAAGAGGTGAAGTGTAGTGATATAATGGCATATAATTGAAGTTTCAAAAACTAAAAAGAAGAAATGAGAAAGATGCATGCATTAAGGTTATTTTGCATGTCTCCAATTTTTTTATCTTCATCAAGGACCAAGAGAGTGATTCTAACTATATATTTAGGTTTTTGCTTCTCTTCCTTTTCCATTTTCTTTTTTTGTTTTCTTTTATCAAACTTATTTTCAAATGTCTAAGAGATATATACTTCTTTTGTCCGGCGGGAAATAGACTTTTAATACAGAAAAAATGATGAATGTGCTGTTATTTTTCAAACTTGAGTTTCTTTGTTTAACCTATTTTTACTAAAACCAGCAAAGGAATATCAGTTTAACAAATGCTTCAGCTTAACAAAGTAACAATGTAAGTAATTGAAAAAAATATTAAATGAGAACTTCAGCACAACACTCCCCCCCCCCAACACACACACACATTCACTCAAATCCTATAAGAAAACATCATAGAAAATACAAAACAACCCCAAAGAAAGTGAAAACTTACAAGGAATTACTATGCACACCAAACCCCAAAAAATATGAATCATTCCTGGAAACTGTAAAATTAATACTAAGATTATTATTCTATACCAAATGAGGAAAGGCCATGAAGAAGGTGCTGTACAAATTCCTTAAGATTTTACACCACTCTTGGCTTCTTTTAGCAATATCTTGTCCACAAAGTTATCTAATAAAAAAAACAGAGCATCATCAGATGAAACTAGAAATCTGTACAACAATGAGAAAAGTATATAGAACATACCTTTGTGAAGGTTTAATGTTTACAGGTAGACGCTGCATCAGCTCTCAGTATGTTTATGTCTTTTCATACTGAGGTTTTGCAAATGAGAAGCTATTTCCTTAACAAATTGTACACCTTCATTGCCATATTGGAGAGAACTCACAACATGTTCTAGGAGAAACAAGTCTCCCTTCAGCTTCTCTACTCTCTCACGTAGCTCAGTAACAGATTCTTGTGTTGCTAAGTTATCAACATGAGCCTCACCACTTACATCTGTTTGCACCATGTTTTCAATCTTCTCCAAACAGTTTGTGATATATAATCTCTCTTCATCGAAACCAGTTAAACAGTTCTGTATCTTGTTGCTCATCACATTCTCTGCAACATCTAGCTTCTGGCTCCTGAAGTAATCAATCTCAGCTTCTAAATCTTGAATAACCTTCTCTCTTTCAAGAAGCAACTCATTAAGTTTCTGTATTGCCTCCAAATCATACTCAGCTTGCTCTTCCATCATCCTAAGGTTCTGCAAAGCTTCCATCTGAAACGTAGCCTTCTCTTCCTGCAACCTCGTGATCATAGCCATTGCTTGGTTTGTAGCAACCGCTGAAGCGCTTCTCTCTTCCTCCAACTCTTTATATAAACCAGTCAGAAACTTCCTGTCATGATCAACCTGTCTTTTCAACCTCTCAATCTCACTTTCTCCTTCTATCTCACTCACAGAAACTCCTTCCAAGGATAAGGTGCTCTCATTTCTTTCTAGCATTCTCTTTTGAATCAGTAACTGCATGTCATAATCTAGGCTCTTTGTCTCCTGATGATCAATAGATATCCTGGGGCTTATACGAGAAGCTGATATTTGAGTAAGTAGTGCCTTAAGGTCTTGGCTAACTCTAGAAGTATCTTTCTTCATCCATTGCTCTATATCTGTTCTTATATAACTATTCTTGTTACTCTCGTTGTGTACAATGATATTGTATGCATCAGCAAGATCCAGCAACTCACCACCTCCTTGCGTCCACTCACTTGAATCAAGGTTTGTTTCTGCTGCTACTGACATTGAGTTGAAAGAAGAGGATTCTGACTCAGGGGCAGCTTCTGTGTGAGAAGCCACCTCAGACACTGTAAGAGATGTCTCTTTCGTTTCCTTGTTGTCTGATACACCTGATTTGAAAATGCATTTACTTCATCAGACAACCATAACTATAACATTCCCATTGTTTTATAATAACTTGAAAGCCTACACAAGCAAAGCTGGAGAGAAAACTTACAGTGTTCGGTTGAATCTTCAGGCATGGAGTTTGTAGATTTTGAAGGTGACACAACTACATATTCAGATTCCAGAGATGCAATATCTGCTTGGTTTGTGTCCCTCTCATTTGACGTCTCAGCAGGGGTTTCATTTGTAGTGAATGATTCAGGAACCTCATCAATTCCCTTTAAGACATTTTCAGCAGCATCTGATGATGTTGAAGTATGAACATCATTGAGGCAAATCAGCTTAGTCTCCTCCTTCAAAGCATCTGCAGGACTTTCCTTACAGTCTGATGTTAAAGAAGTATCTTGGAGGTGAACCAGCTCTTCTTCCTCCTCATTTAAAATAGTCTCTCCCATTAAGACATTTTCAGAAGTTTCAGCAGCATCTGATGATGTTGAAGCAGTAACATCATTGATGCCAATAATCTCAGTCTCCTCAGTCAAGGCATCTGCACGAGTTTCCTTACAATCTGGTGTTAAAGAAATATCCTGGAGGTAAACCAGTTCTTCTTTCTCCTGTACAACAGTCTCCCTCATTAAGAGATAGTCAGGTGTTTCAGTTGCAACTGATGTTGAAGTAGTAACATCATTCTCAGTCTTCTCTGTCAAGGCATCTGCAGGACTTTCCTTAGACTCTGGGAGGTGAACAATCTCTTCTTTCTCCAGTAAAGCAGTCTCTCTCATTAAGAGATCTTCAGGAGTTTCAGCTGCAACTGATCTTGAAGTAACATCACTGAGGCAAATAAGCTCAGCCTCCACTGAGGCATATGCAGGATTTTCCTTAAAATCTGGTGGTAGAGAAATGTCTTGGAGGTGAATCAATTCTTCTTTCTCTTTCACAACATCTGCAGAATCCTCCATGCCGCGTGATGATAAGAGAAGATGATCTGATGATGTGGTCTCTTCTTCCTTTAACACCTTCTCTGATGTTTCAGACACACCATTGACTGGACTAAGCTCAGTCACCTCCACTAAGGCATCTGTAGGAACCTCCTTAGAATCTGGTGTTGAAGAAGTATCTTGTAGGTGAATCAAATCTTCTTTCTCCTTCAATACAGGTGCAGAACGTTCAATGGTGCGTGATGTTACAAAATTATTATCTAATGAAATGATTTCTTCCTCCTTCAACACCTTCTCGGATGTTTCAGGGACGTCATTAACTGGAAAATGAACTTCCACTTTATCATTTTGGTCCACCAAAGGCTGCAAAGTGGAATCAAGGTTTAGCAGCTTATCAGTATCAAGATCATAAGGCAAAGTGATAACTGGAGGAGTCTCCAGGTCCATGTTTTGAAGCTTATGATCATCTTCTTCAACTGCAACACCTTCATCTTCCAAAAATACATCTTCTGGTTCTGTATCTGAATGAATCTTGAGCTCAGTGTATCCAACATGAGGCAAATCATTGAACCTGACACTTTTCTTGGGTGTAGTAGACTGTTTCCCGGTTCTCAATAGCGTTGCCGGTTTAGCCAACACTTGATCAGTAGAAGCGGTTTGTGGCATCCACACCTGATTACAACATGTGCAGTATCTTGGATATGTCCTTGGATCACTATTGGATCTAGAGGAAGAATCTTCACTCAACTTCCCAACCAAGAATCTGTAAGTCTCAGCATTAGACTTATTGGTTGTAGCAAAAGAGAGAAGGCAAGTTTCACACATTCCACGGACGTCTACCAGCTTGCCATAACAGAAAACCAGTGACGAGATTTCTGATTTGTGTTTAGAGCAAAACATGTCCCAATGAGATTTCTTCAAATCTTTTGTCCTCCCTAGGATATGATCAAGCCTTGAGCATATAAGACATGGAGACTGGAGCTGGGAGTAGTCTGCAAACTTAGTGATCACGTAGGTGAATATGGAGTTAGCAAAGAGCATGACCATCAGAAGCCACTCATTAAAGGCTAATGCTAAAGCTCTTGTTAAACTCCGTGAAGTAGTCTGAGAATTTGCTGCAGACATCTGTGTAGTATCCATCTTGTTGATATAACATAAAAGATCAAGAATCAAGAATGGCAGGTTTCAAACCTGCAAGATGCAAATCAAATATTTAGTTTAGACTATAAACAGAGACAAGAAGAAAACGTTGACCAAAACAAAACCAAGCATACATGGAAGTTAAGGTTATGATCTTTGTCTTCTTAGTCTATTTCTACAGTACAAGATCAATATTTCCAAACAAAACTTTTTTTTTAATAATTGGAATACTCTAGATCAAGTGTTTGGATCTAAAAGAACTAGTAACAACTCAACTTACAATATTTTGGGGGAAAAACAAGGAATCAAAAATAGAATAAGACTATCCAACCAAGCTAGCTTATGAATGATATACTAAAAGAAGATGAACAGTAGCATCAAGTGACACACAAGTTTATATGAATCAAGAACAAAAACATAAGCTTAGCTCTTATATATTATAAAGAATCTAACCTTTTGATCATGAGGTAGGAAGGATCACCAGAGTCAGTGGGAAGTATATTTCTTTTGGATCGAATGTTTTGATCACAGAGTTGAGAGTACAATAATTACAAAAGCTTACTTACTCTGTTTTGTTTGATTCCATTTATAATATATTTTTTTGTAAAAGAATACTCAGAAAAGGGAAACACTTACATAGACCCAGCTAGGACACCCATAAATCACAAATTATTAAATAAACCCAAAAAATTATTATTCCATTTTGAATCATTGAATGAGATCTATTTTATTGACCAAACCAAATACTAAGGGAAAACAAAAGATAAACATGGTGGAAGCAGATTAGAAATTGCTTTGACAAGATTGGTGCTAATTCTAATAATTATACTTTTTTATTATATAATAATGTTTTGTTAGTCTTTAAAACGAATAATCATTTATTATATGGTAGGCAAAGGTTGAAAAGTGAAGGTGGACGGTGAAGACGGCTACTGATTAGAAAAATGGCTGCCGAAAAGTTAGTTAGGCCCAAACCCAAACTTGACCAACCTGTGGTCGACTGGTCCGTGTCGGCTAAAGGCCCAGTTCACACCTTGTCCCCGAATGGTAATGGATGAAACAAGAAGATATGTTCCTCTTGCATGATGCTAAAATATTTTTCGAAGTTAATGCTTAAAAAATGCTCAATAAGTTTGAGAGATGAAAGTGACAACCATATAGTGCCATTATTAGAGGATGCTCAACGTTCATTACGTATGGGTTTCTCTTTTTTCATATACTCTTAACCATCTTTAGTATGGATGGCCTACATTCATTATTATTTCTAATTTCTTCAAATATAAAGATCACACGTTTTCATGTATGGAAGAAAGCTTTTAAATTACATCTCTCATTTCTATGGAGTGTAAAGAGAGTTCCCAAGATATTTTCGCATTCCATTAACGCTGATCAACCTCTAATATACCATGTAGTAATCAGTTGATGTGTACTTCTCAAAAACAAAAAAACAGTTGATGTGACTTACGTAACATATGTAACATAATATTTAACCTCTAATATAATATTACAGATTGATAAATGACTAGATTAGTTACAACTTATGCAGTGATCATTAACTACATATATATTAGACAAAGCTTAAGCAAAAAAAAACATATATATATATTAGAGAAACCAAAAAACATATGATATTATGTATTTTGGTTTCTTTATTTGTGTCTATAAAATTAGTAGTCTCATAAATAAATTCACAGGGAGAAACAAAAAAAGAAAGAGATGGTGACAATTAAATTAAAGCATATTAGAGAGCTCCATCATTGGACTCATCTCTTCCATTTGACCTCCAGTATTTGTTTCCTCCAAAAGCCATTTCTCAATAAATGTCAATGGTGGAGTAGCATTATCATCATCATCACCATCTTCTTGAACATCATGATCGCATTTAACGTTTTCCTCTGAGATCTTTGGATGAACATGGAGTCCCTGATCCCAAGAACCTTGTACATGCTCCTGTGGAGACTGATCATTGTGATGATCCATCCTGTTTTGTAGTTTTCGTTCCAAGAAACTAGCCGTGCTACTCTTTGGAGATGCTCTCATCCAACCTTCTAGAAGGCGAGAAATGTTTTCAGTGCTTGAAGCATAGGTAGATCTATTATTAATAGTGGATGAAGTTTGCAACGAGATGTTCTCTGAAGTGATTCTCTCTTCACTCTCGGACTTGTTGAGCTTCTTCTTCAAGTGGGTGTTCCAATAGTTCTTGATATCATTATCAGTTCTTTGTGGTAGATATGAAGCTATGGACGCCCATCTTAAGATTCAACCACATCCATATGTAGACAATAAGCCAAGTTAGGGTTCATATATATCATCAAGACTATAACAAAAAAAAACATTTAAAATATGAAGAGATATGTTGTGTAATGAGATTACTTGTTACCCAATAGGGCTTGCAAGTGAATGATCATTCCCTCCTCATGTGTAGTAAAGTTTCCACGTTTAATTCCAGGTCTCAGATAATTTGTCCATCTCAGTCTACAGCTCTTGCTGCATCTCAATAACCCTTTTAAATGCCAAAACATCATCAGGATACATGAAGACAACAAAATAAACAAGAAGAAAATATGTTAAAAGTTAAATTATATATCATCACCAGTGTTGGTGGGAACAGATCTCCAGTTTCCAGGACCATGTTCTTGGATGTAAGAAACAAGAATGATGTCTTCTTCAGGAGTCCATGGTCCTTTCTTGATCCCTATCTTATCACAGCATGGAGGCCTCCCCATCTTTATCTCTCTCTCCCTCTAGATCTCTAGAGTTTTTAATTATGCTCATCTTTATAGATGTGTGAATATATGTATATTATACATAAATGAATTTAATGCAATATGTGTATGTATGTATATATGTGAAATTAATTGGGTGACTTAAAGAAGAGGGAAGAACTTTTAGACCTGCACAACCTCTTTTGTATCTACCAATCTCACGAGTCACTCTGCCTTTTTTTATTTACTATTTTGCGTAGTCAAATTAACAAAGATGGCTTGATCTCCATGAAAAATGTTTTATCTCCCCTAATAAAACGTTACTGAATCCACCAAGTTTTCTTTATCATCGAGTATTGCCATTAAAGGAACTTTTTAACATATTGTAGGTGAATAATACATAATGTATCGGTGAAAATAAATGGCTTGATATGGAAATTTCGTTTATGAACATTGGAGGATTCGTGCATGTACTAACCAAGACTTGCAAGCTATATGACATTTTGGTGAAAGTAGTTGTAATGGGATGGTAAACATAAAGTGTGACATGAAAACAGAAAATTTTACATTGAATTTCTCCATGATTAAAGGGAATCATTCACTGCAACTGTGACACCCTCAAGACTCAATTTTAGAAAAATTAAAAGCTGAATTTAGTGTAACTTGAAACAAAATAGAAAACCACAACTTTCTATATACAATTTGAGGATTTATATAATAAAGTTGAATTTTGCTTGCCTCTCTGGATCGATGTCTTTTGTTGTACATGTATCACGCACTACCCGTTTCCCCTTATGTTCAACCAATAAGATAAAATAAATTTACCATTTGCGTTCTTTGTAATATTCTTTTCATGTCGATGCTTACAACTATCATTTATCGTTATTATTTGTATCTTTAAAATAGAAAAGTGAAAGAGCAGAGAAACAAAGCAAATCATCATACCATATGTCCATTTGTGTTATTACTAACACTCAGCGCTATACAGTCTATAATAATTCATCTTAAAAAGTGCCTGGAGAAACATCATTATGACCAAAACGAAACCAATCATTAAGTTCCCTTCCTTTGTCTATATTTTCTGACTGCACACTTGCTAAGAGATATAACGGACCGATGGTGAGAGACCGAGCAGTCAGCTGCGCAGACTATACCCGATAACAATACTGATAAATGCCACCACGCATACAAACAGCAGAGGGAACCCTATATGCACTTCTTTCACTATCTTCTTTATCCTCAGTTCCGCCTGCATCATCATCATAGATACAAGCTTTGTTTATTACAAGGTTATAAAAAAGAAACAGCTATGTAAGTCAGTCCGTACTAGCTATACTCTCACCAGCTCTTGTTGCAAGTTTTCTCTATGTTGGGAGCTTATAGACTGCTCCTCCATTAGCTTCGAAATTGTTGAATCAGCCTGCACCATATTTTTAACTCGTTATAGAAGATTGCACTAAGTTATGGACTTTTATATATGATAACCAAACCTGTTTTAGCTTGGATTCAAGAGCATTGACTTTCAGCTTCATCTCCTCAATGTCTTTAACCAACTTATACCCATCCACTGCTTTGTTATTCTGAGCATCTGTTTTCTGCAGCTGGACTACGTCTCTGTCCCTATGTATCTTTGGTTCTTCAGGATAAGTCACACTGTTGGCTGAGTTTTTTCCATTAGCAAACCCTTGATCCCCAGAAGGATCCATGGCCATATTCGTAGTAGTATTCAAATCATGTGTTGGCTTTATTCCCCTTCCATCGTCTGCATCCTCATGAGACCTAATAGGATCAAATTCAGCTTCTTTTGCTATTTTTGATGTATCGTAGCCACCTTTAGTTGCCTTTAAGTCGTTAACAGGATTCAATTCTTCAATAAAATCCATGACGCCCTTCTTTGGTTGCTTTAACTCCTCATGCCCAACCATCTTAGGCTCCTTTACAATCTCACTCTCCTAGAAAAATAAAGATTGAAAATAACGAACAAGAATAAGAAACTGCCTAGAGGATATAATAAATGTGGTAATAGGCTAAGCTAAAAGGGACTTGGTGGGAAAGAACTACACACACAGCTTGGCGATTCCTCTTCATATATTACCAAAATCTCAAAAAAAAAAAACGCTTAGTTGTGAAAAGGGCTGAATACTCTTCTTACATATTGTGGAGGAAGAGTCTCTGATTGACCATGTAATCGATCCTTGTGGATGGAATCTTCAAATACTGCTTGAAGAGTCTCTGATTGACCATGTAATCGATCCTTGTGGATGGAATCTTCAAATACTGCTTCCTGCTTCAGTGTCCCCTTAACTGGAGATAGTTCAGGTGAGGCAGTGGGCATCACGAGAGTGACTCTCAGTTTGTTTTCCTCAATGTGTTTGCCTTCCACTTTGGAGAACTGACAAGAATAAACGAACATACTTGAGAGACCACTTAACTAAGCTTCAGGATAGAGAGGCTCCGAAGGATTACCATGGTAGCTGTGATGTCTTCATCAGTAGTTTCGGGAGGCACAGCAGTAGTCTGGATTAAGAATTTGTCTTTGCAAACCATATCTGGAGGTGGCTCTTTGAAAGCTTGCATAATGACTGCAATAACATACAACTCGATTAACCAACTGAATTAACAACGCAGGTTCCAAATAATTTGAACTGCGCAACTCTATCCTGAGAAGATAGATACATTGTCCCTTTTGGACAACTACAATGTGAATATAAACATTCAATTCATTTCCCACGTCATTAGTTATCATGCAACACCTTATCCCACCGACGGAAGAAACGTAGGTGCAAAAAATTCAAGGCATTGTTAGAAAGTAATTTGGGATACCAGAGAATTCAGAGGATGATTTTGGTGCAACAACGCCAACATTTGGACGAACACAGTACTTCTTGGGTGATGTAGTTTTGACCTGTCAAAACCACAACTAATTTAGGATGTTAGATATCCTGAAGCCAGGATAAAAAGAGAGAAGAAGATAAATGTGAGCTAAGAAGACCTTAAAAGCAACAAAATGATGGGTGGTATTGGTAAGCTGCACCACGCAGGTACTCTGCTTCTTCAGATCAACTACAAAAAAGGACAGATGATTTATAAAGCAAGGCAAAAAAAAAATATGGTTTTAGCGACTTCCATCTTCACAGAATTACACTACAGAAGGAAAAAGTTATTTGAAAGTTACTCAGTAAAAAAAGGATGATTAAGCAATCAGTGGCTTGACATGTTTACCTAGAAACTTCAATGTTCGTGGTTGGATATCCAAGAGCGGCATATTCATGGTTGATCTGGTTACACACGCTCCAACTCACAATAGATCAGCTAAGAATCACTCAACCATGAGAGTTTTGATAGCCAAATCAGATCCAACAGTCACACTGTACGACAATCATAAAACAAAGCATTCAACCAGAGCAAGAGCGGTAGACAAAAAAAAAAAAAAAAAAGGGTAGCGATTCAGTTGCAGGAAACGGAAACGATTCGCAAACGCGATGTTATCACCTTACTTCGTGCCTTCTTTATACCGCCGATACAATTTGTAGAGTAGCCGGAAAATCAAATCAAATCAAACCCCCCCCCCCCCCAGGCCCTGCACGATATAACTATGTCACACTGCTCATATTTTAAAACCAAAAGGGAGGGCAGCATAGAACGACGACGTTTGAAGGAGCAGTTTCCTCTGCTAGCGAATACTAGTAAAATTCAGATCACTCATGGATCTTCCGGAGAAAGAAGGTAAACGATGATTAAGGAAGAAAGTATTACCGAATGTGTGTGTATCCACGAACAAAGCTTGAGATGAGCTAGGAAGAATCAACAGCGACCCAGAAATACAAAGAGCGGTTTGTGATTTCTCTAGCAGTTAAACCCAAAGTATTATATGTGTTCAACTTCAAATTGGAGATGGTTACCATTTGTTGTACCTAATGTGCCAATTAATGGGTCTATGTTACTGAGTGGGGGTTATTGGTTCTTGCATTTTAATGGATTTGGAAATCTAAACTAAATCAAGTGTTATTGGTTCTATGATTTTAAAATTCATATTAAAATCATGTGTTATTGGTTTTATGATTTATAAATTCTAATTTAAATTAGGTGTTATTCAATCATCCGAATTTACTAATGGATTTGATTTCATAACGGATTTGCATAGATTTCTTTGTTAAAAATACAAAGACTCAAATCCGAGGGAAAACCTCCGGATTTGTAAATACAAATACAAATTTATATGTTAGATTTGAAAATCAATATATTTTACATTGATTTGTAAATATTATATGGATTTCTAAATACTCTAAAGTACATGAACCAATAACGCCTCCCGAGGTATTATATTCGATTTAAAAACAAAACTTTAAGTAAAAGATTACAATTTGGTAGATGCGAAAATATAGGAGAGAATGTGATTGGGTCATAAATGACACCTTTTATCAAAATGCTTGTGAAGAGGGTATATAACACGCGTGACCATTCCGATCACCTACCCTCCCCTTTTTAATTGCTTTCTCATTTTTATATGCCTTTTCTTCCATTTAATTACGTAATCAAATATTCCGGAAGACCTCACCACTATCAAACGTAACGCATAAAAAAATTATACTCCTCACTCAAACAAAGTTTGATTTGAGTTGTGATAACTATACAACAGCTCATCCACACACACAAAAAAAATCATTGTAATTTCACTGGTGAGTGGTGACTATTCTCCTTCTGTAGAAATCAATCTTATTTTCAATACTATCAATTTATTTCAGTAGCCAACTTTGGCAGAATGGATGTGTCGTAATCGCATAAAGAGCGGTGAGAGAGAAAGATAGTCATAGTCCACTAACTTTAAGCCCACAAGCTGTGACTCCACTAGTTTAAAATGGCGGCCCATTATTTCAGATGCATCATTGTTTTCTAGTAATCTCCATTATTTGAAAAGTGACTATAAAATTGTTAAATTTTTAAATTATATTATAATATATATTCAAATAAAATATATAAATAATATTATGTTATTTTAATCAGACATGTAATTTGAATATGTAATATCTAGTTGGTTTGGTCACTACTTGGGATATATTCAATTAAATTTAATTGTCCAAAGTTTAACCATAATATTTCATAATCAAAAAGTATTTTAAGGAGTTAACTGTGAACTATTAAAAAAAAAAGAAGCTATAAGCTACTGCCTAGCGGCTACTACGTCGCGATGGTTTAGGAGAAACTTCTCGGAGACGAGAAGAAGAAGAAGAAGAAGACGAAGAATCTTCAATGGGGAGTTCTAATAAGTATTTGCTCTTCTCTTATACTGTATCTAGTCTAATATTCTCTATATGTATCATTTGACTTATTGATTTGTTTAATACTTTCGATTAAAAAAAAAAGAAGTTAAACGAATCTCCATTGTTTACGTATGTATAGGTTGAACCATCGCAGTGAGGTCGACGACATCAAAGAGTTTCACGCTTACTGCTTCTCTCTCGCTAAGTAAATCTACTTTCTCGGTCACTCTGCTTGATTATTTGATGGAATCTAATTAGGGTTTTGTGAACTGCAGTCGAATCGATGCCTCTATTGGGAATGATGAAGTTCCCCTGGACGCTCAAGACCTTGCTAAATCCCTACTCAATCGAGTTTGTTTTTTTTTTCAATTTTTCAAGGTGGTGCTTCTTCTTGTTTTGGTTAGTATACTAGTAATGATGCTGGTAGGTTTTGTGTTGTATGGTGCAGGTGTCTCAACGTAAATGTGATAATGAAACGAGGGCAGTGATAATGGTTTTGATGATCTCAGTCAAGGTAACATAAGAACAGAGTTAGAGTTAGTTAGAAACTCTTGTGGTAGTTATGAATGATGTGTTTTTTTTTCTTCTTTTTATGATCTTCCCTCGTTCTTTAGCTATATATAGTCACTTTTTGGCAGAGCCACTACACTCAGAATTTCTTAAAAAGGTTGATGATTTAGATATAACGGGTACTGTATAGGTTACTTAGTCGAGGTAGTATTGTATTTGTGTTTCTCACACAGACTGCTTGTGGGCTTGGATGGTTCCCGGAGAGAGAATCTCAAGAACTACTGGCTCTTGTAGACTCGGTATGTGTAGTTCCAGACGAACTTCTAATTTTTGAGAATATTTAGGATTCTTTATGTTAGTGATGCTTTTTTCTTCTTGTGCAGATGTGGAAGGGTTTCAGCCTTCCTGAAAACGTTGCCTCTGGTCTAAGTAGTCCCGTCAGTCTAATTCCGCAGGTCATGGAGAGGTAGGCTGTGATATTTTAACTTATGAGGATTTAGTAGTCGATTGCATCTGACAGCTTCTTAGGCATGTTGGTTTGTTTGATTCTGTAGGTTCTATCCATTTACAAAGCTGGGGCAAATTCTTGTTTCTACTGAGGTGGAGGTGACTTTTATTTTTCCTATTCAGTTCTAAGCACCTATTAATGTGTGCTAAGTTTGCCTCTCTTTTTTTCTCTTCTGGCAGGCAGAATCAAACATAATGATGAAGGACTTCCATATTTCAAAAAAGATGTTGCAACACTCTCCCAAACATAAAGTGGTATGTATTGGAATTTATGTTATGGATGCGTTTTGTTACTCTGCCAGTCTTGGTGCTACCTTCTGCGTCGTCTTTATTTAAATTCGCTTTTGTCGCTCATATTGTATTGTGCATACAAGTTTTTAATGCAACTAGGTATGTAGATGCATGAATGTACTTTTAAGCTTAAGTGTAAGCTTTGCTGGTTGTGTCACAAAAGCATTTTATATTTGAATCTTTGTTTATGTATCCGGTTATCATGCTTAAAGGTTTATTATGGGAATCTTGCTTGCTCTTCAGGGATTATTTGTTTTCCGGACAGAAGACATAAGCAAATCTAGTTGTATTATACATCCTCAAGAAGTCAGGTGTGGTTGTTTTTGTATATCTTTCCCTTTTCCGTTTCGGGAAGCAGTTTCTGTATGTTATCTAACCACATTGGCTTTTGTGTAAAATTACAGCTTTCTGTTGAATGGAAAGGGCGTTGAAAAGAGATATGGCTTATCAATGGTTTGTGCATTTCGCTTGTTTCTCCCATATGTTTTTGAAGTACTTACTATTATTTTACAAGTAATTGTTTATTGTAACTTTTTTTTTCAGGAATCGGGGCCGCAGTGTCCAACGTATGTTACTAGCCTGCTCAACGCTGGGTCAAATCTTCTGCAAACAATAGGCTGTTTTGGAGGTTTCTGTTCAATTGATATTCTATCCATCATCTTCTTTTCGTCTTCTCATTTTCAAAGATAATGAACAGATTTCCATTTGCTATAGGTAACTACTTCATTGTTATTGCCTTATTGGATACCATATCACTGCCGGCCAATCCATTACTGAAAAATTATATTCATTCTGAAGTCATTGAATCAAATTCAGGTAAATTCAAGAGCTTTTAGTCACTAGGAGAAGAAACCATTCGCTTTATGTTTATTGCATAACCCACAATGAGGTCATGTAGTCATTTTGCATTCATACAATTTTCCGAGAAAACTCTTCTCTAAATGAACCGTTGTTTGTATTTTTCAAATTTCTGTAGATTGTGATATAATTGAGGGCCCATCAAGGATATCTCTTAGTTGTCCGATCAGGTACGGGATGTTATTATAGATTTTACATCTCAAGAAATTGCTTTCACTTTAATCATCGCCATTGTAACAGCCGCACACGTTTCAAACTTCCTGTGAAGGGTCATGCCTGTAAACATCTTCAGGTGACACATTTTCTGTTTAGTACAAGAAATGATAGTATCAGTCTTGTGTTTCCATTGTTTAAATCATGGCGAAGAGAGCTAATTTATAGAATTCAAGGCTCTCGTTTGCTTCGCTGTTGCCATCCATAACATGTCCTGTTGAATTAGATTGTGGCAAGTAAATATATTATAATTATGTAACATCCTTCATTGTGTAAGTTGCTAAGCAAATACAGCTCTTTTGAGTTTTCATGTTTTCTCCACATGTTCCCGCAGTAGCATTCAAATAAATGACCTCTGATTTCACCTGTTTCAGCATGTGCTTTATAAATAGCTTATTAACGGAGGCTTGGCTTATTAGAATTATAATATATTGTTACTTTCTGTTGTAGTGTTTTGATTTCTGGAACTATGTTAAAATAAATACAAGAGTGCCGTCATGGCGCTGCCCGCATTGCAATCAGTCTGTCTGCTATACTGACATCCGTGTAGATCAAAACATGATAAAGGTAAGTAGCTTACTACCGTTGCTTGGTGGTATATCTTTTGACATCCTACAATGAATAAACAACCTTTTCTAATATCCACAGATTCTAGAAGAGGTGGGACGTCTTGCTACGGATGTGGTTATCTCTGCTGATGGATCATGGAGGGTTGTAACGGAGAACGGTGAGAATGTGGGAGCTGTGCTGGAAACCACTCATGAAAACGGGGACCCAACTAGTTTTCAAAACTTGGGGCCTACTGTTTTGGATCTTACCAGAGATGAGAATGAAATGGAAACATCCGGAGGCACTCAAGTCAATGAACAGAAACCTCGTGTATCCGAGATTCAGGGTCTGTCTTCTTCACTGCCAGAGTTGCCACAAACTTTGAATATGTTTGATGGGCAGCAACAGTGCATCAACTCTCCGCAAGTAGGAAACACGCCAGATTCAGCAGCAAGAGATTCCATTCCTACCAACCCATATCCGCAAGATAGATTAGCTACAAATACGGCCAGCTTTCACACATCAATGCCTGGTGCTCAGTCTTCTCAATTTCAAGGGTCACATGTTACGCCCCTCAGAAGTTGTCTTGGAAGAACAACTGATTTGATGGAGAGATGGAACTACATCTATGGAAATAGCACAACTCAAACTCAATTGACACCCATGCCTCCTCCGTTGCATCACCAGTATGCAATGCAGGTTTGTGATCCATTTTACTCGATGGTTATTTTTATGTTTTGTTTGCAATTTTCAGATTGTTTCAAAAACTGTTGTGATTTTCACCTGATCTTAACCACAATATTTGCCTTAAAGAATTGCTATAACCATAAATTACTTTTGCTAACTGACTCTGAAGATAATCTGTTCTTATCTGTTTGTAGAACCAGAGGCTTCCCACAAGGATCCTGCCTCCTGCGCAGGACAGACCGATCCCATCTTCCGTTTCACATCCCCAAACTTTAGGTGTCAACTATGGAGGGACCTCCGAACAGAGACGCATGCAAAGACCCGTTCAAAGACGGAATCCTGGTGGCTCACAGATCCGGATGCGAGGCAGCCTAATGCCAGGTTCCACGGGGTATGACCACATGATCATTCGACCTACTCAGCCGGTTCAGACACAAGCTCAATCACTTCCTCAGTCAACAGCTTATAATAATATGCCGGTTCAGACACAAGCTCGAACACTTCCTCAGTCAACAGCTTATAATTATACGCCGGTTCAGACACAAGCTCAAACACTGCCTCAGCCTCAACCAACAGCTTACTATAACAGTATAGATGATGAAATTCAAGCTTTTTTGGCTCAACAAACGGAAGCTGGAATCGGTTCAGTTCCCGTGGCTGAAGGTGTTGGGACGCCAGGGTCGTTTTGGTCAATGCCTCCTGAGACATGGTGATTATCTGATGGCTTTAGATATGGACCACAACGGTTTGTAGCAATAGCATGAGTACCACTTGACACGATCCAAATAGTGTACAAGTTTTTTTTTGTTACTAACCGGTTTTGGCTTCCGGTATGTATATGGGATATTTTTCGGCATTTTTAATCATTTTGTTGTATAAATATATAAGGGATACATTTAATTCTTAAAAATCCAAAAATTTTTAATTCAGGTACGTCATCTCAGGTGTGCGTTTCTTAATTTAAGAAGAACTTAAAGCACTCACTAGAGTTAAACAATCAAATGATAAAGAGTTTTGTCTAGTATGTAATATCCTTTTACGGTGGTCCAAGGTATAGTCAACATCTCAAGATTCATTTCATGAGGTCACAGTTAGTTCCTATCCTATCATGTTCCCAAATCTCACTTCACCTAAAAGAATAACGTTTTAAATACTTTTTTTGCTTACCTAAAATTTTTGCATGTTTATCCACGGTCTTTTAAGGTGGGGTTCTTAACTTAAATTGACTCGTTTTTTGATTTTTTTTTTTCAAAAATTTCTTTTTTGTTAAGAGACGGCTCTTAAGTCTCTTATTTAAGAGACGTATCTTAAGTTTTCTTAGTTAAAAGTTAAGAAACGGTTCTTAGAAAAGTTAAGAACCCCTGCTAAGAGACTCCCAATAAACATGCCTTTAACTCATGTTCTTTCAGGGCTTCAGAAACTAGAGAGCATGTTAAAATAATTTTTTTCTGTACTCTGTTTCATGGCTTTCGAAACCGTTAAAAGATGCACAACTAATTTGTACCATCAAATGATTGATTGTCTTTATTTACATTTATCATTTTTACTATGTGTATGTAATTCAATTTTTTCGTTCTTTTCTTAAACCAATTTCTCGAAAAGTGTTTTAGTGAAAAAACTCTTTAACTACTTTACAATTGAAAAAAGCTTTTAAAATAAATTTTTGATATTTTAAGATTTTAATTTACAAATTATTAACGTATGTCATTTTTCATTACAAAATTATAGACAGAGTATGAGAGACGTTAACAATATATAAACTAATGAGTTAAAACATTAAAATTAATTGAAGAATTTTTTACTACTCAAAAATAATTGAAGAGTTTTTTTGGTTAAAATGTTATAATTGTAGAGTTTTTTTGGTTAAAATGTTATAATTGTAGAGTTTTATAATTGAAAATTTTATTAAATCTTATTCTTGAAACCAAAGACAAAAAAAATACTAATTAAAATCAGATCATCAATTATAAAGAAAGTAGATCGAAGTAACGCATTGGTAGGTACTATGTTCATAATACTAAAAACGTGAACTATTCAAATAAAATAAACACGAAGTTGTTTGTATTGTTCTTTCACGAACCTCAAAGCTCACTTATTATTTCTATCTCTTCAGAATATTTTAATCAAAAAGACAAATTATTTGAGGCAAAATCAATATAGGAAAGACGACAAGAGAACGTACACGACATGAAGTATGATTATAGCCAGCCTTCTGGTTGCTTTTTTTTTTTTTTTTTTTTTTTTGAACACATTGCCTTCTGGTTGCTTATTATCCGCATATTGGTGATATCTAGGAAGGACAGATACTGGATCCCATGCCATGCATCACAAGATGGTTCCCACTAATAAACACATGAATAAAAGTAGTGGTCACACTTTTTATCTCATAACCAATTTCTACTTTCTATTATTATGTTTTCTGTCTGGAACTCCACTTGTCTGTAACTGTAGAATATTCCCATGCTTGTAAAGTATTTGTCTATACAAGTCGCATTCAAACAAACTCATGATTCCAATTCCCAACTGGCCCATCATATCAGTTTTAACTCCAGTTAACCTTATAGGAGTTTCACTTCTCAAATGTGAGTATTAAAAAAAAAAAGAAACAAATAATAATACAACAACAAATGGGTGTCTTATATTTGAGATTTTTTTCAGTGAGGTTTATAACTATCTGAAGAATTTCTCAATGGAGTTTATAGCTATCTAAAAATATCTTTTTAGATATTTATACATATAATAAATATTTACAATTAGTTTTTTTTTACTATGAACTTTTTACTACTTATTAACAAATAATATTAAATTAATCTATATATTTTCAATAGTATAAAAACTACTTTAAAAATATTAAAACCATTGGAGTAAAATAATAATGAAATTACATAACGCCGTCTGCAATGCGATAATCCAAGATGATTCGGGGGAACCAATGACGAGCAGTGACAAAACACTACTCAATTTATTTTGCACAATTACTGCTATACGACATTTTAACTCTATACACTTGTAAGCTTGTTACTCGACCATTGACTTTTCTCAATGCATGTGCCATGAGACGATAAGATCCTCTCAACAAGTCATCGTATTTCAATATGCAAACACTCCAAACAATTTGATACATAATTACAATTATGGAATGTACCATTACATGTTTTCAACAACTTCTAAAATCAGTAAACACAACACTAACAATCTCTCATTTGATCGGTGAGTTGTAGAATTAAAACGCACAAATACACATTTGAGAGTCTCAAAAAAAAACGAACACCTCATATTTGGCTAAAGGCCTTTTTAAAGATATGTTTAGATAGGACGATAAATACCTTTTAAAGGTTGTTGATGAGTTCATGATCGATCTTCTTATTTCCAATCAAAGTATGTCGTTATCAAACTAGATATGACAATATCTCATGAATTTGAGCTGCGAGGCATTTAAATATGGATATGTAGTTTCTAGGTTTGCTTACAAGTAATTTCAAATTGGGTCATTACTCTAACGCAACAGGTAACGTACACGGCTATTTTTTCAATGTAAGCTCTCTATCAACGCGTTTACTATTGCATGCAACTATATAATACTCACTGTGACAACTCATTTCAATTCGTGATAATTGCTACGAACATCCATGATTGCCAAATTGATTAATCACGTAAGAATGTATTATATACTACTATATTTCCAAGAGTATTTTAAAACTCGAACTATTGGTCTTATTAGTATATACGTACGCGATAATTGATGTTTTGACTTTTTAAAACGGTGGTTAGAAAAAATAATTAGGTATAAGAGCATGTCCAATGAAGATCCTTAAGAATTCGATCTTTAAAATCTTTAAATAAGGATTTGATCTTTAAAATCTTTAAATAGTGATTTGATCTTTAAAATCTTTAAATAAAGATTCGATCCTTACACTGTTTGCGGGCCTCCATGACACGTGACGGTTCGCAATTGGTTGATATATTTTTTTTTCTTTAATTTGAAAATGAAAAAAAAAATTAAAAAATAAACAGTTAAAGATCACAATGGTAACACCATTGCGGATGTTTTACCCTCGTCAAAATGAGTGATTCTTGCAAGTACGTTGTATTTTAGTTTACATATTTTCTTGACTTTCACTAGCTAGGCCGGTGAACCATGCATGTATTTGACCAATCCATTTGCATGTGACAAGTAATTTTATTTTTTTCTTTTCGACAACAACAAATAATTCAAATCATGTGCCTTTTTATTAGTTCATGGCGCAAAACATGTGTTTTCACAAAAAAAAAAGTCCTACTTATAAATTGTAAGACAATTGTCGATTTTTATTTGTTTAAAACAACTATTCGAAACAAATAATCTATGTAGAGATGTCTGGATGAATTCTAATTTCTACATATGCAAACAAAATGGATAATTTTATTCAATACTCCATTAATTTCAAAAAATATAACAAATCTTAGCTAGCTAGTGTATGCAAATACAGATTCATAACTGCATCTAGACATTATCACATATATAATACATCAAAATATTCACTCTATTACGGGTTTGATTCGTGGTAGGGACCATTATCAAAGTTACCCAAAAAAAGAAGGGATAAGACAAAGTCAAAAAACACAAAAGAACAAATTGATGAAGATGATTTCTTTTTTGGAACATTATTGATAAAGATGATTAATCACATACTTTAAATAATAAAGAGTCTCAAGTAATTAAAAAGAATCAATAAGAAAAAGCAATAGAATAATTAAAGAGTTCAAAAAAATAATAGAATTAATTAAAAAAGGAAACGTGACACAAAAGAAAGGATGGAAGCTGACCTCTGGCTTTCCTTCCTCCACTACTCAAGGAATATAAATGAGCTTTTTCTTTCGACTTAGTCTTCACGTCGAATCCAAAAAAAACAAAACAATCAAAACACACATATCATCTCAAACACTCTTAAGAAAAAGAGCAAGAAGATGACCATGTCTGAGAACCAAAGAAATCTAGAAGCTGGTTTGTTACTGAACAAGAACCGAAACGACATCAACGAGTGTCGTATCACTGTGGCTGTGCTCTTCAGTACCTTGGTTTCTGTTTGTGGCTCTTTCTGCTACGGTTGTGCGGTGAGTCATATCATTCATCATCATCATCTTTGGTTCCTTTTTTTTCTGTTTAAAACAATAAGAATTATAAAAGATAATATGATTCATGTGTATGGGGTTGAATATTACAGGCAGGTTATTCATCAGTAGCTCAAACAGGGATCACAAAAGATTTAGGCCTCTCTGTTGCACAAGTAAGAACACAATTCTTCATTCACTTTTTTTTTTGAATTACCTGGAGATCCGGGTCGAAGCCCTAATTAATACCCCCAGACACAAAACCACAGCATGTAATATTGGTTTCGTCCCGGCGGTCACTCGAAAATTCTTCTTCTTCTTCACTCAAATCTAGTCTACTTCCATTTTTTGCTTACATTTGTCTCTTTTTTTTTTTACTTCATTAGTATTCCATGTTTGGTTCAATCATGACTTTTGGAGCCATGTTTGGTGCTATCTTTAGTGGGAAGGTCGCAGATCTCATTGGTCGAAAAGGGGTAATTTTAAACCTACCATGTCTATTCTCAGTGGAACAACATCATGCCAATACTGATTTTATTTTTGGTCTTTAAAAAAAAACAGACAATGTGGTTTGCTCAAATTTTCTGCATCGGTGGTTGGATTGCAATAGCATTTGCAAAGGACACGATTTGGCTAGATGCTGGAAGATTCTCCACAGGTTTTGCAGTTGGTGTATTCAGCTACGTGGTAATTTTTTTAAAAATTTTTGTAACTCTCTTTGTATTTTAATATAGATTTTTATTAGTTTTTAAACTGACACTATGTTAACTATGTTGCAAACCAGATACCAGTTTATATCGCAGAAATAACACCAAAACATGTTCGAGGAGCATTTGTATTTGCTAATCAGGTAATTTAAGGAATAATCAATGAATAATAATAGTTTAGTAAAAAATAATATTCTGATACTTAAACCGTTTGTTACAGCTGATGCAAAGTTGTGGGTTGGCATTATACTACGTCATTGGAAACTTTATTCATTGGCGTAATTTGGCTTTAATCGGTAAGCTTAATTATATATTGCTTTAAAAACCTTTTTTATTTTCTATAGCAACTTTAGTGATGGGAGAAGAACGATTTATTTATTTATTTGGTTTCTTTCTCGGGCTTTTTGCAAATTTGACTCAAAACTCAAAGTTAAATGCAAAACTAACCTCTCCTTCTCTTTTATTTTTCTTTTGTCATATTCATCCCACATGTTCACATTATTTACAAAAATGCCATTAATTTTTTTTTTCGAAAATAGCTTTTTTTACTCTGTCAACCTTGTCATCTTCAAGTATTTACAAGATTGCCATTGCCATCAATATCCCAACCACCATGAACAACCAATTTGAAGCTCTTAATGCATCTAAAATCGATTTACACATTCTCTTTCTCAGTTGTTATGAACTAAAAACAACATCTCTTTCACTTTGTCTCCAAATTCATCCAAAAAACTCAAGCTTTTGATTGCAAAATTTTTATGGTTAATAGAGCTATTCAAGCATACTATTCTTGGTGGGTTACCTTCGTTTCAGGTTCTGGGTGGTTGTAGAAAACTGTGTGTGCTAAGGAAGTCATCTCACTAGTTTATGGTATTAAATTGAAAATTTTCCAGATCTGTTCGCGTAGAAGACTTACATGTAAGTTGTCTGGCTGTAGAAGACTTACTTGTAAGTCTTCTGGTCAAGACAACTTACAAATAAGTTGTCTGGAAGACTCAGACAACTTACTGATAAGTCTTCTATCTGGACGACTTACTGGTAAGTCTTCTATCTGGACGACTTATTGGTAAGTCTTCTATCTGGACGACTTACTGGTAAGTTGTCTGGACGACTTACAAGTAAGTCGTCTATATTCTGGACGACTTACAAATAAGTCTTCTATCTGGACGACTTACAAGTAAGTCGTCTGGATAAGTCATTTTTGCAATTGATTTTTAAATGGGACGACTTACAAGTAAGTCGTCTGGGACGACTTACTTGTAAGTCGTCCCATTTAAAAATCAATTGCAAAAATGACCTATCCAGACGACTTACTTATAAGTCGTCCAGATAGAAGATTTACTTGTAAGTCGTCCAGAATATAGACGACTTACTTGTAAGTCGTCCAGACAACTTACCAGTAAGTCGTCCAGATAGAAGACTTACTTGTAAGTCGTCCAGAAGATAGACGACTTACATGTAAGTCGTCCAGAAGATAGACGACTTACAAGTAAGTCGTCCAGAAGACTTAATATACTTAGAGGGAAACGAAAATATTTTTAGCGGGAAACTAAAATATTTAAGCGGGAATATTAGGATGACTTACATGTAAGTCGTTCAGAAGATAGACGACAGAAGACTTAATATACTTAGAGGGAAACCAAAATATTTTTAGCGGGAAACTAAAATATTTAAGCGGGAATATTTAAACTCACTATTTTCACTCATATATGCTGAAAAAATTTAACTTTTGTTTATATTAATTTATATATCTTAAAACATATGTTAATTACATGATTTCAATTTTTCACTTATCAAAATATTTTTTTTAAAATTAATATATTTTTAAGAAGAATTATACTAGACAACTTTCAAGTAAGTCTTCCAGAAGACTTACTTGAAAGTCGTCTGGACAGAAGACTTGCGAGGGTTAGAAACGTAAAACAAAATTTGTTTTTCTTGTTTGTTCACAAGGGGTTGGTTGTAATTTCAATAGCCTTTTGGGTTACTTTTGCATTTGATTCAAGTTTGGGTTTACTTTTGCATTTCAAATCAAGTTTTGAGTCATTTTTGGCAATTTTCCTTCTTTCTTCTCAGCTCTGATTCCATGTGCTTTGCAAGTTGTGACTTTGTTCTTCATTCCAGAGTCCCCTAGATTGCTGGTATGTTTTAACCATTTTAATGTTTATAAGGAAAAAAAATGTGAAGTAAATAATTGTAATTTGGTTTAAATGGTATGTAGGGAAAATGGGGACTTGACAGAGAATGTAGAGCTTCATTGCAGCTTCTCCGTGGAGATGATGCTGATGTCTCCGAAGAAGCCGACACTATCAAAGTATTACAACTCTTTCGAAAAAAAATGATTGTTGTTACAACTCAAAACGTTGCTAATAATATGTACTTTCCAACTCTAGGAAACCATGATTTTGTTTGCAGAAGGACCAAAATCTCGGGTTATGGATTTGTTCCAAAGGAGATATGCACCATCTCTTGTTGTAAGTTATGCTAAAACATTTTGTGGTGACTATGTAATTTTCTCTTTGGCGTTTACTGAAAGTTTGTGTATTTTTTTCAGATTGGTGTGGGGCTAATGCTTCTACAACAGCTCTCTGGAAGCTCAGGGATTATGTTATATGTCGGTAGCGTATTTGATAAAGGAGGTAAATAACATAAACAAACTATCTTCCTCATGTAACTAATACTTTGATTTTTTTTTTCCATTTGGAGTAATAAATGTTTGCTCTTGACAGGATTTCCAAGCAGCATTGGCTCAATGATTCTTTCAGTGATCATGGTATGTTTTTGCATATAGTTTTATATTATACTTTTTTTTATACTTGGAAATAAAAAAATAAACATTTCTTCCAAGGACTGCACTTATATATCATGTGTTCTTGTTTGTAGATACCAAAAGCTATATTGGGTCTGATTTTGGTTGAGAAAATGGGAAGAAGGCCGCTTTTACTGGTAAATCTTTTTTATATCTTTTCTGATTAAATGTAAAATGAAGCAAATAAATTTAGCATATTTTTTACGAGATGAATGATCTTTAATTTCAGGCTTCTACTAGTGGAATGTGTCTTTGCAGCTTGTTCCTCGCATTTTCCTTCAGCTTTCGGGTAAAACTAACAACTCGTTTTACCAAAAAAACATATACAAACTTTGAAAAATTGTTATATTTATCATTTCTATTTTTTATTCCTTCTTGAACAGTCATATGGCATGCTCGATGAGCTCACTCCTATTTTTACATGCATCGGTGTAGTGGTACGTATAAAAAAACAAGCAACTAATAAGCCATCCTCGTTGTACAAAACTGATATGACTTTTTTCATTCCAAAATATCAGGGTTTCATCTCTGCATTTGCCGTAGGCATGGGAGGCTTACCATGGATCATCATGTCTGAGGTATAAACCAATGTTAACTTCTTTAAAAAAAAGTCTATATAACTATTTTTCAGCTCTGAAAAGGTGAAACATTTTGTATTTTTGTAGATTTTCCCAATGAATGTTAAAGTATCAGCTGGGACTCTGGTTACCTTAGCCAACTGGTCCTTTAGTTGGATTGTAGCTTTTGCTTACAACTTCATGATTGAATGGAACGCATCAGGTACTATTATATGTTCAACTAAAACTCTTAAAATGATCATACTTTATCTCATTTGTGTACTTTATATTTTTCAGGAACGTTTTTGATCTTCTTTAGTATTTGCGCTGGGGGTATAGTCTTCATTTATGCGATGGTACCAGAAACCAAAGGAAGAACACTAGAAGATATACAAGCTTCTCTTACAGATTTTCTACAATGAGATTGAGATTTACATGTTCATAGTTATTTTTTTGAATTCAAGTGGGGGAGGTTTATAGTAGTTTTTGTTATAATTGTTTCCTCATTTTATACAACAGAACAAAAGGATCATTCGAAGAGAAAAAAAAGGTTTAGATCTCTATGTTTCTCCCTTTGAGTGTTACTCAATACTCCCATTCATGTATAGTATTGTCCCACTTTATGCACAAATGAAATACAAAAGTTAATTTTCAGTTGCTGTATTTTTGCTTTCACTGTAAGTTTCATAATAGTACAATAAACTTTGGCCGATTAATCATTTGGTTTGTAAGTTTTGTTCCATTATTTCCGGCCTCAGTCATGTAATTTTATAGAATGTTGAGGTGTTTATTTTTAGATTATTTTTGTAACATTCATTAAGACTATATCTGTCTATGCTCTCTTTCTTTTGTATACACTATCTTTGATAAAAACAAGTTCTTTAAAGCTTCCAAAATGAGAATTTCTCTAATTCTTAACATTCATTAAGATATTGCTGTCCCAACCAGACATGTGACAGGCTTAGCATATCTGATTTGCATAAATTATAAATATTAAAGATTAATGATTTTGATAGTTTAGCCACCGTTCCGACGTTTTAATTATCTTGATCCTTTTTTTTGTTATTTACAATATTTTGAAATTATATTCTTTAATGCTATTATCTATTCTTACAAGTGGTACCGACCAACATGATCATTTCTTTGTCAAATGATTCCTAGTTGGCCACTTGCACGTATCAGCATGATTTGTAAAACAGAAATGGAATATTTTTATAAATCAGAAAGGAACAAAGAGAATATATATATATATATATATGGAATTATCTCATGACTCTTACCTTTTTTCAACTTTCAATGATCTCGTTGATTTGATTAGTATAAGAAAAAAATTGGAAAGCTCTAATCAACTAGACAGTATAGTCCAGTTACTAATCCTTGAATAGCCCATCCCTCTCCATATTAAGATATTTCAGTAGATGATAAAAATAACTAAATAAGCTTAAAAACCTTAATTTAGTTTTTATAATGTCCCATTATGTGTAACCTGCGTCGTTTTGTTGTGGATAAATTAGTAAAGATAGTGATTTTTTAAATTTAGTAAATGGGCCTATAATACTTGGGCGTGGTAGTCCAATTCTTTTCAGACAAGATCTGGCAAGAAAATGGAACGAAACAATACTAATGGGCTTTTTAGATAGTGCTTTTTACCCAATAGCCATAATTCACATTGTGTCGATCTTTATTTCTCATCCGCTTAGTTAAAAGGCTTAATGGGCTTTTAGATAGTTTTTTGTGGGCTCTGCAAACAGCGAATGGCTTGTAGGTCGACAATGTTGAGGTCGAAAGTGAACATTAATGAAAACGTTGAAAAGACGTGTGTATTAGTGCATGTAGCCATAATTATCAATTTATTTAATTTTATTCTATTTAATAATTTATTTTGAATCAATTCTTTAAATGTTACCTGTAGCAAGTGATTTTTTTATCAACCAATTAGTATAATAAATAATTAAAAATGAGATTCTAACGATTCGGTCTTCTTAACGACATATATATACGAACCCAACAAAACTACTTATTGAGGCATAAAATATAACGAAGAGTCACGTAAAAATAAACTTTCTGCGACAAATCAACGACCAATGTTTACTTTAATGTATGGTTGATATTTATAAATATTTAAAACAAAAAGGGTTGATATTTATAAATATTTAAAACAAAAAGGGTTGATATTTATAATACAAGAATATCACTCCAAAATAATGCTAAGACTATTTATAATTTTATAAACTGATTATAATACGCACCTAACTCGCGCAAGGATGTTAATTATCTTCCGTTGACTCACCTGAGTAATTGACTTCTAAGCCAACGTGCGTCCAAGCATCTCAAGCCTCATGCTCACAATCGCACACCCACGTATTCGCACTTCTAGTTATGCATATAACTTTTTAAAAAATACGAGCGTCTATGAGATTATATAAATACATGCACATTATATTCATGTATCTAGAGAGAGTTTGAAAAAAAAATGAGGTTAAAAAACAAAAACTCGAGTAAGAGATTTTTCATGTTTTATCTAATGCTAACATCATTGTCGTTTTTGGGTTTGCTTTTAAGGTTTAAACCTCTGTTTCTACTCAATCCCATGATCACTTCTCCTTCGATCATCGAGATTCATTATTCCTTACCGGTCGTGCCGGTTAACCGTAACCCAAGATGGCTCAGGCTCATCAAGAACTATCTTCCGGTTCAAAAAAAGATCCGAGTGGGTCTCCTCAACATAGCTGAAAACGAGCGAGAGAGCTACGAGGCAACTGGGACGTCGATACTCGAGAATGTCCACGTGTTACTCGACCCCCTTCCAAAGAATCTTACGTGGGAGAGTTTATTTCCGGTGTGGATCGACGAGGACCACACGTGGAACACGCCGACGTGTCCTGAGGTCCCTCTCCCTCAAGTGGAGGGTACGGCTGCTGACGTGGAAGTGGTCGTTGTAAAAACGCCGTGCGATGGGTTCTCCCAGAGTAAAGGATTGAGAGACGTGTTCCGGTTACAAGTGAATCTTGCGGCAGCGAAGCTGGCAGTGGAGAGTGGGCGGAGGAACGTTGAACGGACGGTGACCGTTGTCTTCATCGGGTCATGTGAGCCCATGCATGAGATATTTAGGTGTGATGAACGTGTGAGGCGCGTGGGGGAATATTGGGTGTATAGACCTAATCTGATGAAGTTGAAGCAAAAGCTTCTCATGCCTGTTGGTTCTTGTCAGATTGCACCTCTAGGTACTAAACTAGGTAAGTCTTCTTGTTACTTTAATGTTAGAGCATAATTAATGCGGGTCTCTTAGAGTGGAGTTTTTATCGTAATATAAAATATGTTTCTTAGTTAAAAGTTAAGAAACATATTTTATATTACGCTAAAATTTTCATCTTAAAAGATCTACATTAATTATGATCTTTGTGTTCTCAAATGCGGTTTACGTCAAAACAACGGTTGACTATCCCGATTTCATGTTATACAAATGTTTTATACGGATTTACATACTTCAAATGCATAATTTTTAGTTTCCTAAAATTAATGTATATGTATATATTAATTTTTATATATTATTTATATAAATATATGTCCACCTAGATTTATTTATGTGTATATGTTTTAGAACATTGCATAATGTATTTGCTTTTCATCGATCTAATTACATCATATACTTCTCTAACTAGTATTATTCTCATTACCTCTTAAAGATCAAGAAGCATGGAGACAACAGAAGAACCAAAGTCTCTCATCAACAACCACATTATCATCATTTGCAACCCAACGTGTCGCCTACGTGACCTTACTCCACTCATCTGAGAGCTACGTATGCGGGGCAATAGCTCTGGCACAAAGCATAAGACAATCTGGCTCGAAGCATGACATGATACTCCTCCACGACGACTCCATAACCAATAAATCTCGCACTGGCTTAAGCCTTGCTGGGTGGAAACTACGGCTCGTAGAGAGAATCCGTAGCCCTTTCTCCGAGAAAGGTTCTTACAATGAGTGGAACTACAGTAAGTTACGTGTGTGGCAGGTAACAGATTATGATAAGCTAGTGTTCATAGACGCAGACTTCATCATCGCCAAGAATGTTGATTATCTTTTCTTCTATCCTCAACTTTCTGCTGCTGGCAACAATAAAGTCTTGTTCAACTCTGGTGTCATGGTAATGCAACTAACCCATAATTTCCTTTAAAATTTACACAATATCAGTTTTCTTTAATTTATACATATCAACTAGGTGTTTTACTCGCACATGCAAACATATTTTTTTAGGAAATATTTATTAGTTTATGTTTTATAAATTAAAAAAAATCAGTATAATAAATTATTATTTATATGTTTTCAAAAGTTTAAATCAAACATCAAATTAATTACAAATGAAAAAATTCACATATTAAAATTTTTTTAAAAATATATTTATACAAATGTTTTTGCTTAATTTATACTAAATTATAATTCTCAAATAATTGTATAGATTTTTATATCTTAATTTATTTTATGTGTCATGGAGAACATAACACATAAGCAAATTCACTTCTCCAATAATAATATATTTTTATAAGATTAAGGGGTAATTAGTTGGGATATGTAAGTTATCTTGAACTTTAATTTCTATTTACTTTTTTAAAAGATTATGAAACATGCTTCATTTAATTAATTTTTAAAGTTAAAATCCAAAAATAATGTCTTTATAAACCATATTTAATACAAAGTAGAAATATTTTTTTTCATTTAATTATTATCTTAGATATAGTTAAGATAAAAATATTGCATACTAAATTATATAACAAAATTTGTACGGTTACTAACCAATCATCCACTAGACTTTTTCATTATTGTCTCAAAAATTTCACACTATTCTTTTGTTGTTTAAATTATTTAAAATGCATGGTCGTATATACATTGTAACAAATATTATTTTCTTTAGGTTCTGGAGCCATCATCTTGTCTGTTCAAGGAACTGATGCACAAGTCCTTCAAGATCAAGTCTTACAATGGAGGAGACCAAGGATTCCTCAACGAATACTTTGTGTGGTGGCATAGGTTACCAAAACGTGTAAACACGATGAAGTACTTCGGAGAAGAAAGCAAGATCGGTCCAAAACGCAATCTCCCTGGCAACTTAGAAGGGATACACTACTTGGGGGTAAAACCATGGATATGTTACAGAGACTACGATTGTAACTGGGACTTGACAACGCGGCGTGTGTATGCAAGCGAGTCTGTGAACAAGAAATGGTGGACAGTGTATGATAAGATGCCTAAGAAGTTGCAACGGTACTGTGGTTTGACACGTAAGATGGATAAGAAGATTGAGAAGTGGAGGAAAGCCGCTAAGCTTAAGGGTTTTCCTGAGAAGCATTGGAGGATTCAAGTGAGAGATCCAAGGAAGAAGAACCTTGTTGATTAAGTTAGTTGATAGATCTGTGTAATGTGTAAGTGAACAAACTAATGACAAAACCTGTGATAGATTCATCTTATTGAAAGGGTTTGAAGTTTGCACGCAGTTATGTTACAACACACGAAAAGTATTTGTCTTTAACCAAACACAGTAAACCTATCAGGATAGTTCCAACCCCGAAGCATAACACGAGGAGACTTCTTCATGCCTGTAGGAGATGCAAATGAGATCTTAAAAGACATTGATTCACCTGGAACTAGTGAGAAGTAGTTGTCTGAGTAGTGTACAGGCAGAATCCTCGTGTCTTGTTTCTCTGTCTCTGGATTGTGTACTGAGAAACGAAGAAAGAAAGCAACTCCTGGATCAGATCCCACCACTTTAAAACCACGGTTGCTATCTGCAGTAACACCACATCTACTAGACAGCTTGTGGACTAAACCCTCCTGAAGAGAATTTTTGGCTAAGGGAGCTCTAGATGTATTGTGGACAGTGATCTCCAGCTCGAACTTTGGACCGACCAAAACTGAATCGCAAGTGATCTTGAGAGGTATTTGCTTCTTTCTGTATGGCTCCAAGAGCGTGTAGTCTTTCCCAGGCAGATGTAGCCAGTAGAAGTTCCGTGATATAACCTTTTTATCTGAGACATGATACAGTTTGAGAAGAAGGAAGTACACAGGCTTTGGGTTCTCTGATCTCGGGTACGTGAATTCAGATATTTTCACAACTTTCTTTGGCGGTGCAGAGACTTTGCTGAACACTTTGGAGTATGGACAGTTACCATCTAAGTCCCATACTGATGCCTCTATCTCCACATCTGATAGCTCTTTAGAAGTCGTGTTTACAACCTGTGGAGGTCAAAGTAACAAGACGTCTGTATTATGTACATAGTTGAGATATCATTCACTCTTTTGATCAAGATAGAGGCATTGAAACAGTCACATGGCATCACACTAACCTCAACGAAGTTACTTGCCAGGTTTAGCTGGACATGGACTGGCTCTGCAGCGGAACGGCAGCCATAGAAACTGGCTGTTTGGTCGAGAAGATGATCATAGAACTGACCTCTCAGACCAGTCCATGGATTTTGGTTCTTCCAGATTAAGACACCTGTATACTTTGTCCACATTCGCGAACTCCAGCCCTCCAATAAAGCTCTGTACTGAATGTAGTTCACCAGTTGAGCCTGTAATGGGAGCACACAAACAAGTCATAACATGTCATCTGAACTTTCTATGTTAAGATCCCAAATGTACCTTCAAGCAGAAGTCATCGAGATCCCTTGGAGCACCATACATCAGAATCTGATCATGAACTTTGCCAGGCTTCGAATATGGAATGTACTTATGGTAATCCCACATTCTATTCGGCACTTCTTCCACAAACCCGTCTAAGCCCTTCTTAAACAGAGGAATCTCCCAACCTTCTCGAGGCATTGTAGCTCTTATTGTATCTGCAACTGGCATTCCAACAGAACCAACCTCTGGATTGAACCCAAACTTATAAAACGTGTCTTTAAAAAAATCTTCAGGGTACTGAATCTCATAAGGACCGTCAGTAAAGTTTCCCTTCCCATCTGCAAAGCCGTCCCACATAGAACCTTGGACATAAACCCTAGTCCCGTCAAGATAAACACTAGGATCTGAATCCCAGTCTGATAACGATGGTGTTGTGAAATAAGGGTGAAGCCTGAGGTCTTGCTTTAGAGCCTCGTTTATGTCTTGTGGTGGAACTTGTTCGTTTCCACCAACCCAGAGAGCAAGGCTTGGATGGTTTCTTAGAAGTTTGACAGTGTCACGAGCACATAAAAGGAATAAATCATGGTCTAAAGGTCCGTTTGGATTTGATACTGGAACACCTCTTCCATCAACATCTCCAGTGATCCAAAACTCTTGCCAGACCTGAAGATTTAAGTAAGATGGAACTTCAGAAATAGCAATGTGCATTGAAGAAAGATGATAGGGAACTATACCAACAAACCGTAGATATCACAAAAGTGATAAAAATCTGGCCGTTCAGCTAACCCACCACCCCAGCAACGGATCATGTTCATGTTCATATCTGCATGGAACTTTATGTCAGTTCTGTAACGTTCTTTGGAGAGACGTAACAGCCCATCTGATAGTATCCAGTTGCCACCACGGATGAATAGAGGCTCTCCATTGATCTTGAACAGTCTGGAAAAGATTCAAGAAACAAGATGCAGAGCCTCCATAGAATCATTCAAACTGAAACTATGTAAAGCTTTACCTTCCACCAGTGACACTATCAATAACACTCTCAATCTTACGGAATCCAAATGGCTGCATCCATGAGTCAGATTCCCCAAACTCTTTCACATCGACAGTGATCAAGACGTCATAAAGGTTTTGCTTTCCCATCCCATTGGGCCACCACAGTTCAGGTTTATACAAAAAGAGCTGGTGATTCACTAACTTGTTAGCTTATGGAATAAACGATTGTAAGAGGTAATATACAATAATAGTACCACTTACAGGTCTAAATGTGTGCTCAATATGTCCTCGAGCAGGGATGATAACATTCTCTGTATGAAGAATCTCTACTAAACAAACATCGTTTTCGAGTTCGGTTGTAATTTGAATAGTTACAGAACAGTCAACCTTCCATGTGCTTTTGTTTTCCAGTTCGGTAGTTACATGCAAGTAAACCCTTTTGTAATTGTCAAAGAAGGTTGAGACCAAATGGGGATCAATTATTCTTACAGGCTGCAACCAAAAGAATCAGTTCTTAACAGACACTCAGTAAGAAACTTAATCATAAACGTTCCGGCTCGATGGAGAAACCAAGTAAACTAACCCCGGTAACAGAGATTGACACTTCATCCCATATGCCAGTGTTCCGATCCCTAGAAGAAAAGGTTATCACTTATCAGAGAGAATGACTTAAACTATCTGATAAGCTCAATATTATAACAAAAACACTACCTTATTGGACAAATCCAGTCCCAGCCTTCCACATACTGCGCAGCTACATCTTTCCCAATCTGTCATAGATATTCAGCCACAGTGTGTACAGTCTTTGCTATAACTGGATGATACAAAAAGAACACTCCATCAGCTTTCACAGAGAGAGAGATGTGTACCTCGTGATCACCACCTTGGCCTCCCTCGGGAGGTATAGTTCCAGGATGATCTGGAGGATGAACGATAACAGCAAGTAGATTGTTATTGTCAGGATGCAGAATATCAGTAACGTCAAGTGTATGTCTGCGAAACATTCCTTTGGGAAGCACAGTCTTGTGGCCATTCACATACACTTCAGCAGAGTAGTTGATGGCACGAAAGTTCAGATGCACGTATTGATTCAACAACTGCAAAGAAAAACGTCAAACAAACAAAAGAAAAATTAGAGGTAGATTAAACTGAATACAAACAAATAATATCTATTTGAATGTTTTCAAGGATATTAAAGTTGATAGTTAGATGATATACATTAGAAAAGAAGAGACAAGAATAGTGAAAGGGTCTCTCACCCTTTTAAACTGGAACTTTGTGAAGAACCAGAAAGTGTAGTAGTCCCTTCCGGAAACAGCGATATCAGTGATGGTTTCGTTTTCAAGTCCATAGAAAGGATCTGGAATAGACTTGTTCTTCAACAACGTACCCAAAACACTGTAAACAGTAAGAAGAACCTATCATCAGCAAAATCTCATTCCACAAGAAGAGGCTATACATCAATCAAGTGGTAAAATGCTAAAGATGTACTTTGACTTTCTTTCACTAGACTTAGTATCAGTGAGAAGGGAAGAACCTTTATGATTACTTAATGAATTGCTTTTCAAGAAAAATTGAAGAGGAAAGTGAAGATTACGTTCCGGGGACGACGGCTTTCATCCACTTAGATTGGGAACTGAGAGACGGTGGATTGGTTGTAGTGAGCTGCTTTCCATCTTCATTAATCTCCGTTGATCTGGCTGCTAGCCAGCCGGAATGTAGTAGCGTCTTACCCATCTCCGCCATTGTAGTTTATGATCTAAGCTTCTTCTGCTATGAGTCTTTGCAAAGACAACTTAAAAGGTGGACTGTATAGAGAGAGAAGACTCGAAAGTTAGAGAGTAGCAGAACACTTACTTCTCTCATTTATTACATCACCTATGTAATAACGTATTACAAAAGAGGAAACTCAGAGAAACATTACTCACACCATGCTGCATTGAAAATGTCACCATCACAGTTTAACTTGATTGTATGATGCCACGGATAACAAACGGTTCACTGGTTGACCATTTATGACCTTTGATTATTCTAAACGTAGAAAGAATAACATCTTTACATGTTTTATTATATCATTATTAGTACTTGTTTGCACTGTCTTTAGTCTCTGCTGAGAGAAGAGCAACTAACTAGTAAAGATTTAGGTAAGCCAATATCTTTCACAAGAATGGAAGAAAACACCAGTTCAACTACAAACAACAAAAATTAAATAGAAGAAAACAATGAAGTGGAGGGGGTTCGTAGCAAATTTACATATTCCTTTGCAAAGACCACACACACACAAAAGTAGATTGTTGGGTAGTTTGATTTGCGGAAATGAGAAAATAGAGAGCTCTGCTTCATGGAGTAGTCGTCAAAGACCGAGCAGAAATCGGAAAACATCACTTAATGATATGATACCTTCAACACGTTTGCTCCCTGCTTCCACTATCACCAACCTCCTTACTCCTGTTTTTTTTCATTGTTTTTACACAACCAAACCCAAATAAGTATACTTCTCACCTATAATGATGTGAGCAACAAAGCCTGAGGAGTGTATGCAAGGGAGATGGTGGTACCTGGATTCGCCAACCGCTCAATCACTTTCCCGAGAGAGTCTGACCGCAAGCACATTTGACATCTCTGCCCGTTGAAGACTCCGTAAGGCGGACTCGCATCTTGTCCCAACTGCAGCGCCTGTAACCCCACACATTTTTAATATACTTTCTTTTCTCTTTTCATTCTTCTATCTAATATGTTTGGAAAATGCGGAAGGGTACAACCTATGAAGCACGGGGACGTCAAATTGATTGACGTATCCGTACCGGAGACGTTTCCGGTACGGGGACACTCTGGGGACGGCACGGGGACGGTCGGAGACGGCAACAATTAATTATTCAACGCTTCAGAAAAAAATTGCTTGAATATTATCCTTTCTTAAGTTTGTTCACTTAGTTTTCATCCAAATAAAAAATAAAAATAGAAGCTTAAGCTTGATTTCGAATTTATAATCTTCTTTCTAATCTTTTTAGTTTATAAACTTTTTATTAGATAGCATTTACAGTGATATTTTTTATTTTTTCAGTATATAAATATACATATATATATTTTTATTGATATATATGTGCCGTACCCGTACCCTTAATTTTTTAGTTTTCCCGTTTCCCGTCCCCGCTTCCGTACCCGTATCTGTCCCCGTATCCGTCTCGGTGCAACATAGGGTACAACTACAGATAGGCAGCTTCGAGTTGATAAAACTCTGGTGAGAGAGACATGTAATGAATCTTAGCTTCTGCTGAGAGGATTACCTGGTGAACCGTCATGTCATCCAGATGAATCTGTGCGTATGCCTTATCTTTAGCCAGAGCAGTTATGTCACTGTCCAGTAAAAGGTATGTGATCAGAATACATGGATTCAAAAAATGACACATCATCTCAACTGATGGACATAAGAGGGTTTACCTTCGGGAGTATATGTCAATAAGCGAGTCGTTGTCATCCACTACTGGAATTGAACTGACTTGAGCTGTCAAAACCAGATAACACCAAGATGTTAGAGACATAGATCATTTACTCCTCTGAAGAAACAGAAAACTGTACTCGCATGCAGTGTATCGTGTGAAATTCTAAAAGCTATGGGCTGTGAACTTAAATTAAAACTTCACTTTTCTAAACCTCGCTAGTTTAAACTAAATCTGACATGAATTGTTGCCAAATACATATGTACTGAACTTATTCAAGTGGTCGTAACATCTAATGTTTTGGTCTGTATTGATTTGAATTGATATGATGCTCTGTAAAACAACTTTGATAAGACAAGACGAAGAACACCACGTGTTCAGCTACTAGGTGCTATCACCATCTTTTTTTTTTTTGATCAAAGTGCTATCACCATCTATGAAGAAAATTTTAAAACAAAAAAAACTGATTGAAATATAGAGGTTGGTCTCAATTTGCAGATGAACTTTAAATATTATATTGATGAAACAGGAGCAAAAACGGATTACCTTGGACTAATAATGAGAGCGCAGAACCCAAAGAGGTGTGTGGTCTCAATGTAGCGAGAGGTTTGCTACTTGATTCTCCGATTCTAGGGACCCAAGTACCCAGGGGAATTGAACAAATGGGCTGCTGAAGGATTGGCAAAGAGCTAGACGAATGTCTAAAGTACCTGCATATACCTGAAATATTATGCGTAATTTAGAGCTAAAGAATCTGATAAGAAATATAAAGTTTCGAAAACGTATTTACAGCAAGGAAAACGTTGAATAAAGTTTGGGAGAGCCTATTCCAACTATAAAGCTTTAGTTTCCCTCCTATAGATTCCATCCCTTCACAGATATATGGAGGGAAAAATAGGAAATAGCAGAATCATATGCATGCATGACTTGAGAAATGTGTATCGCCAATTTGGAATTATCAGTGTCTTAAGATCTTATTCACAAATGAAGGACCTTACATTTTAATATGCCTGATAGCGAAGCAAGATGCAGTAACTGCGGATATGACCCATCCTGTAAAGAAGAATAAATAACTGGAACAGCTGCCACCTTGTTTTGCAAAATTTTGAGGGCAACGTCTTTCAGATTATCATAGGGCCCAACCTGATTGCAATATATGAAAACATTAATAGCAAGAGTAGAAATCTTTTAGCTTTTTTTTTTACTGTAACCTGCGACAGAAGTTTTTAGGATAAAGCTATGTTCAGAAACCAAAAAGAAGCAGACAAAAAAAATTGAGAAGTAAGCATGTAGACAAGCAGACAGAAATATATGAATCAGTTACATTCCTAGAAAAATAAAACTTCAAATCCAAAATGGGAACAGTCATGCTATTCATAACATTCTGAACCTATATATTTAATTCAACTTTAGATATATGTGCTATATAGCTAAACACTTGAGTAAAAAGTTTGAAGAAAGAGATAACAAAATAGTCATTTTTCAAGGAAAGGAGGTGATTAGGAGATGATCTTTTAGAGGGAGATAGATGAAAAGATCAAATAGTAAGAGCGGTAAAAGCAACTTTGAAAGTCTCACCTGAACAAGTGGCCTAGGATATTGTCTCCCAATTCCATCATATTGTCTGCTAATATGAGCCTTCCCCTCTTTCCAGGCTGCTATGGTGTGCGTCTCAAGCTCTTCTTCTGTCAAGTTCGATCCATGAGTTCCAAGCTGCAATTTCACAGAGCTGCTATTACCACGCATGAGTGCAAAAAATCATACTGAAAAAGCTAGTAAAACATACATATATTTCATAGGTAATATGCCTAAACTACGGAAACCTATTATACTCCAAATTAAATCCCATGTTTGGACAATACGTAAACTAGTATTATTATTAGACAGTAAAGCATATCAACACTCCCTTCGAGTTATCGACATGTAGATAATATAGTCTAATGCCTAAAATGATACACCGAATGATACATCGGTCACTCGAAGCAAAGCTATAGAAATGAACAACTTTAGAGAAGCCAACCTCTCTCAGTATTAGAATGAAGTCCAGAGGACCAAGAACTCCAACAAACTGGCCTTTACCAAAGTCCCAAAGAGGAGCCAAAGGGATTCCCTGAAAGCATCATAATTAGCAACACCAGAAAGCCAGAAAATGTCCAAAAAAAAAAAAAATTAGACAAATCTAGTTCTTTCAAGTTTCGCTTCCTTCCCCTTTCGGGTCTGGATGGAAAAACATTAGAATGTCACATGACTGTGAGGGGCAGAGATAGGAACATTCCAAAAAGAAGAGAGGCTGACACAATGGTAAATATAGTAAACCTGCTCATAAAGTATATGGAATGCTTGCTTTACTGGTAAATTTACATCCAATGCAATAACCTGCAAAGATTTCCGATCATCTTAGACAATTTCTTACTAAGATAGAAGAAACTATTCTCATTGATTATTTAAAGGATATGAAGACAAAAGTCATCAAACAATAAGAAAATGAAAAAACCAGACCTTGCCCGACTCTGGGAGCAGTTCATATGCAGTACGGGTTGACAGTAAAACAGATATACGGTGACGAGACATCTCCAAATCAACTCCTGCCATCCTAGGGATAGATTCCTGGGATGGATCAGCCTATAATAAAGCACCATGTAAAAACAGGTAGAAATTTAATTGAATGTAGTCTTTCAGAGACAATTATATTAGCAATTTAGCATAAACTAATTCTAACACACATGTAGGACACTCCATCTTTCCCTTTTTGGAAAAGCTGTTGTCTCTTTCAAAGATATCAGATTTGCAATAAAAACTAAAAGGAAGCGTTGTAGTATTAAACTAAGCTACTGGTAAGTAGACAAACATATCACTACACTGCATTTTTAGAAAATGTCAAATTCCTTACCGCTCGCTGGGTGAAATCATCCACATCCATGTTAGATGAGTTAAAACCTGTGGGAACCATATCTGGTCCAGTTATAAATATTGTATTCACTACTCCACCATTTCCGGTTACAAATGGTTGGTGCTCATCGTGCCGCCAGTCGCCATCAACAAAAAACTTATACTGCATGAAAATGAAATAACTAAATGTAACATCAGAGACTTCCTAAGCATCTCAGGTCTATACTACGTCCAACACAGAAAATTTCAGAAACTAAAATAACCACTAGTCTAACTCTGATATGCAGTTAAGAATCTTCAATGGCTACACAAATGTTCTAACGATGAAGCCAAATTTAAGATGCTACCGTGGATTACATACTGTTCAATGATGACACTACCTGTTGGGAAATGTAATCAACTACGACAGATGTCTATATATATAATAATCTCATGCATATTGCATTGATTAGCATCTAGAGGCTAAATGCATGAGTATCATAGGATGTCGCAGAGTCCATACAAACATAAATGCTCCAGAAGGGATTAACTCACAGAGAATTTGTTGAAACAGGTCCAGTACAAATTATTAACCATTATTTACCTGATGATATCCCGGGGTCAAGTTGCAAATAACTTGAAAAACAGTAGCGCAGCCCTCAATTGGAGACATTGGCACATGTTCCGTCCACCTGTTCGCACACACATTTCAGTACAGAGCACAAAATATATCGGATAAACCACAAACAATAGTACAAAGTAAATAATCCTAGTTCTAGCTCAGTTCATCTCACCTGGTGAAAGATCCGCTTAAGTAGACCCTTCTACCTCCATAAGGCCACACGAAGCGTGTCGGAGTAAGAACCTGCCCTGCGGCAGCACTGTTTCCACGGCTGTTATCCATTGTAGAACCAAACATCCCCTTCGAAGTCTTTATATAGTTACAAACTTCAACAATCCACAGAAACTAAACCCTACAAACTTCTCAATCGATTCTCTTGAGCAAAAGAAACTCTTTGAGGAGAAAGCTTCACACTTTAAGGCTTACACATGCAGAGAGCGCGAATTCGATTCACAAAAACCCTAAAATCCCAAATCACAATCTACAACGAGAGAGAAATTACTAAACTCCTCGAACCTAGAGATGAATCCACCAACGCCAAAGCCTGTAAAGAGCCCTAACTCAACCACGAACGATCTGGCTATAATAGCAAAGGGTCAACAGATGGAGATGATACGCCACTTGAAACCTAGCTGGAGAATTCGCGGCTCTGATCTTAAATTCGAGGAGAACAGAACTCGATGAAGGAAAATCCAAAGGAGATTGGTGGCAGCTCGACGAATTAGGGATTTGAGAAAACCCTAATTAGAGATGGCATTGATTGTTTGGATCTGGAGAAATAATGTGATTGGGTCTTTCTTTCAAAGGTGAAGAATCTGTGAGGGCGAAGAAGGCGCAGCTTAATGTTTTGTTGTTTTTAATCCATTGGAGATATGTTTTTTCCTTTTTTTAAAAAAAAAATTATTGTATATACAAAATCACAGTTTCCTGAAATAAAAAAAAAAAAAATACTGTAAGATAATAATAAAAAAAGTTTTTATCACAAAAATAACCCTAATTCTAAATTAATTAATCCAAAAGGTATAAATGTATATTAGTTATTTTGTTAACCCTTGGGTTGGGTTTTGGGGGTGAGATTTAAAATTGAAAAAAAAATAAAATAAAAATTAATTTTTTGAAAATAAAAAAATTAGATTTGTCATTTTTATTTTTGAGGGTTATTTTTGTGACAAAAACTTCAAAAAAGGTTATTTGAAAGATTTGCCCAAATAAAAATAACATTTATACGTTGTTAACAAAATATCATTTACACCTTTTTACATCGTGTACATTTATAAATTATGCAAATAGTCCCTATTTTTTCGACAGTATCCAATAAACATATTCCCTATATATAAAATAATACATATTTAAAAAATTTCAAACATCTATACTATTATTTGCGAAGTGATTTTTCGCAACGGAGCTCTCACGTTAAAAGTTAGAGCGGTTAATATAGTTTATGACCTTAATGAATAAAATATATATATTATTTAAAAATAGAAACGAAATTAAATTATTTTTATCAGATAAATGATTAAAATTAATAATAATAAGAATTATCCAAAATCTAAAATTTATTTAAAATAAAAAAATAATTCTGATATATCTATACTATTATTTGCGAAGTGATTTTTCGCAACGGAGCTCCCACGTTAAAAGTTAGAGTGGTTAATATCGTTTATGCCCTTAATAAATAAAATATAAAAATTATTCAAAAATAAAAACGAATTTAAATTATTCTTATTAGATAAATGATTAAAATTAATAATAATAAGAATTATCCAAAATCTAAAATTTATTTAAAATAAAAAAATAATATATATTATTATTTGCGAAGTGATTTTTCGCAACGGAGCTCTCATGTTAAAAGTTAGAGCGGTTAATATCGTTTATGCCCTTAATAAATAAAATATATAAATTATTTAAAAATAGAAACGAAATTAAATTATTTTTATCAGATAAATGATTAAAATTAATAATAATAAGAATTATCCAAAATCTAAAATTTATTTAAAATAAAAAAATAATTCTGATATATATATATATATATATATATATATATTGTGTTGTTATCCAAAAAAATATCTTTTAGTAAAAAGATAAAACTAAAAAACAGAAAACACATAACTAAATATTAATCAAATAAAATTATTAATTTTATATGGTTGAGTGAATTCTAAGATTGATTTATTAATAACTAATATAGTATACATAAAAAATTTACATTAAAAATTAAATAAAAAATATAAATAATAATTTATTTTTATAGTTATTAAATTAGTAATATATATAGATAAGTAATTTTATTAAAAAAAACTATGCCCGCCTATGCGGGCAACCCACCTAGTATAACTAAAATATATTATATATTTAAAAATAGAAACGAAATTAAATTATTTTTATCAGATAAATGATTAAAATTAATAATAATAAGAATTATCCAAAATCTAAAATTTATTTAAAATAAAAAAATAATTCTGATATCTATATTATTATTTGCGAAGTGATTTTTCGCAACGCAGCTCTCACGTTAAAAGTTAGAGCGGTTAATATCGTTTATGCCCTTAATGAATAACATATATAAATTATTTAAATATAAAAACGAATTTAATTTATTTTTATCAGATAAATGATTAAAATTAATAATAATAAGAATTATCCAAAATCTAAAATTTATTTAAAATAAAAAAATAATTCTGATATATATATATATATATTGTGTTGTTATCCAAAAAAATCTCTTTTAGTAAAAAGATAAAACTAAAAAACAGAAAACACATAACTAAATATTAATCAAATAAAATTATTAATTTTATATGGTTGAGTGAATTCTAAGATTGATTTATTAATAACTAATATAGTATACATAAAAAATTACATTAAAAATTAAATAAAAAATATAAATAATAATTTATTTTTATAGTTATTAAATTAGTAATATATATATAGATAAGTAATTTTATTAAAAAAAACTATGCCCGCCTGTGCGGGCAACCCACTTAGTATAACTAAAATATATTAAATTTTAATTTAAACATATAATATTATCATTATTTATTTTTTATAATCTAAACCAATATCAACATGTCTTCGAAATTTACAATTAATCATTATTAATTAATAATAAATGTATTAAAGTACAAAAATGCATTTTAAAAAGATTTTTTTAAAAAACTTGCACATACTATAAAAAAAGTATTTATTATAGTCAATAATATTTTCATGCAAGTTAGTTGACGATCCGGATTATGGCAAGTTTGTCTACTTTGAGAGTTGAAGTAAATTTTTTTCTGTGCATCAATAATTTGACTAAAATCACTTTTTCTTGCCAATAAATCATCACCTTCTCTAGTTTCAACCAAATATTTGAACTTCAAACTACGTTACACTACCATAATGATATATACCACACTGTTTTTCTTCAAGGATTTTTTTTTTAAATGTAGAAGTTATGGTTTGCACGTTTTTTTGTTCTCATTTATATCATTCATTTATAAAAGCCAAAACAATCTTTTTAGAGGTCACTACAGAAGATAACCATTATTAGAGCATTTTTATTGAGGTTTTTAGGGGGGGGGGGGAGTTTAACTAAAAATAGTGGTGATTTTTACCAAAAAAAAAATAGTGGTGAGTCCCACCATTTTCTCTAACAACCGTTTCTAAAAATTTCTAACTAATAACCGATTCTTGCACTATTTCATAAATTTCACCTGTCACGTGACGGCCCACAATTGATTTGTTTTTAATTTATTTATTTTTAAATAAAAAAAATAAGAACCCATAAAGATTCCTTAGGGATAAACATGTTCTTATAGCCCTATGGGCTTTTTGATATAAGTTTGTTTTACCCTTTTTTGTTCATGCATCTTTCTGTCTTTGGGCCAGTATTAAACCTGAAGCCACAAAGTACATTCAAAAACAATCGAATAGGTAGGTGAAGTCGTGAAGCAATAGTAAAAAAGTTGGTCTCTGGGACCAATACACGTATGGATTGTAACGGCCCGAGTAAAAACATTGACCCTCGCCTCTCTGATGGTGATCAGAGTGTTACATGTACACAGTGGTGGATCTTAAAATAATTTTTTTATCTGAGGTAAAACTATAAACATGTTAATATCTTTACAAATTTGAATATTCAACAGGAGCATTATTTAAATTTTATACAAAACCACACTAATTAACAAATTCATTGTGGACAACTGCTCCACCCACTCGAACATAGTTTTGCCACTGGTTACATTTATACTAAATCATGTCAAATTATATTAACAACACTTTTGCTGAGGTTCGAGTTTTCCTCAAAATAGAATTATGTAGAAAGTCTGAACTTAGATTTTGGTCGACGCTAATTGAATACATGTAATCTGATTACTTTTAACATTAGTAAAAAAAGCATTCATAGATCAAACAATGTCATAGTTATTTTTATTTTTGAAAAATATCATAATTATTTCAACAGTAAAATATCTTTTTGACGGATAAATGATAGCATATAAAAAAAACATGAAACTGTATAATATATATTATAAACAATACTGTTAAAAAACGTCAAAACGATAATTCAACAAAGCACATCCACAAAGACCACAACTTTCAATATATATTTTTAATAACTTTAAACAATTTAACTGAAAACAATAAACACTCTAAACCCTTTGTTTTAAAAAAGAAAATCCAATGAAAATTCCAAAAACGTATATAGAAAATAATAATCTTAAAAAACATTACTTGTATATTAATAATCTTTATATAATACGACTTGTATATTTTGCTCACCTTATGTGCTTTCGTTTCGTTCCTCTCTCGAAGACTTGGTGTTGAAACAGCGACCAGTGCTCGTTCCTCTCCAAAGACACGATACTTCGTTCGATCTTCTTTGCCTTTCATTACCAACTTCACAATCTCATACCTCCACAAACTCCAACATTGCTCAACGTCTGAGACACAAAAACTAAACTCAGGTCTATCAAATCTTATCTCCCTTGTTTCTTATGACGTGTTTGTCAATTCACGTTTTCGCGTTTCCCTTGTGTTTGTGTGTTCCAACGCTACTGGTTCATCAAGAGATTAGATAGATGCTGAATCCTCCTTTTTAGAACATCATCAAGTACAGAACTTGTCGTGTCTCAACGTTTTGTTTTTGTCTCTTGCGTAAAGTTTTCGACTTTGTGCTGCTTTTCTTACAGTACTATTGTGGTATGTTAATCCCTAACGAGATCGTTGTGAATTACATGGCTATGTTACAAGTTGTTGATGGTCAGGATCGATGGTTGTTGTCGGTTCAGCTTTTGATCATGTCTGGTTATATCATGTGATTCTGAATCTGGGTCTGTGTTTCAATGGAACTGGGCTCTGAAGACACTAGCTTTTATCTTTTCAGCCTCTTCGTGCTCACCAAACTTTTGGATTAAATGTTTTCTGGGTTTTGCTCGAACTTTCCGTGTCCGTCATTGTTTTAGTGATCAAGTATCTATCTTTCAATCTCTCTCACGATCTTAAGTAGCTGAATCCTCAGTTTGATACTGTGATCTAAGATATTAGAGCTTTATAATCTGCCCTATTGTCTTGTTCTTGGACAATGCATGTATGCTTGAGGTTTGGTTTTGCTTTTTGTTCTTTAGTTGTTAGTTTCAGTGTTCATACTTAAGGCTGATGGATTTCTAGGTTGGATCTTTAACCTCAGTGTTTTTGCTTCTTCTTAATCTCATATACATGGCTTTGGCTCAACAATTTTGGGCAATTAGTTTCAGATCTTGTAATGTATCTCCATTTCAATATGATTGTAGAAGATGTTTACGGTTTATAGTTCTTGAGGTTTCTACATCAGTGTGATCAGTGAAACAATTAAGATGCAATACTCAAAATGCAGTTCTTTTGTGGATTTATGCAGACAAGTTCGTCCAGGTTTCTCTAAAATCTAGAATGGTTCTTCTAATGGATGTGGAAAACAATCTTGTGGAAGAATCCTCTGATGTTGAATATGCATGTGGAGATCCAAAAGTTGAGCCTCGTGTTGGAGACGACTTTCAGGTTGAGATTCCTCCTATGATGTCTGCATCTAAACGCGCAATGTTTCTTTCGACTCCTCTAGCTTTGGATGATTCCTCATATTCTTTTCTCCTCGGACAACCTGTCCAAGTAATGTGGATAGACAAGCAGCAAAACGGTCAAGTAAATGGAGATGATAGTATTGACATGAACCAGTCTTTGAAATCTTTAAGAGCTAAAAGAAGTCGTTGCTCTTCCAAGACCAGAGGCGAGAGTGTCAAGAAGCAAAGATTGAATGGCGAGGCTGTTCCTGAGATACCATCCAGTTCATGGGAAGATCATGAGGTGGCTAGCTTTGTTCTTGGTCTGTATACATTCGGAAAGAACTTTACTCAGTTGAAGAAGTTCATGGAGAGCAAAGGAACGGGAGAGATAATGTTGTTTTACTATGGGAAGTTCTACAACTCAGCTAGTTACCACAGTTGGTCTGATTCACGCAAGAAACGGAGACGAAAATGTGTATGTGGAAGAAAGCTCTATTTAGGTTGGAGGCAACAGCAGTTGTTATCCCGTTTGATTCCTTCTATCTCTGATGAATTTCAGAAGCAAATGCTTGTGAATGTGAGTCTCTTCTCCACATCTTAATGAAGAATTGTTTTTTTTTGGTCACTGATCTTACCATATTGGCAGGTCTCAAAGTCATTTGCTGAAGGGAATATCACTCTGGAGAAATACATAAGCGAGGTGAAGGATCTTGTGGGTCTCCGGCTTCTGGTAGACGCCGTGGCCATTGGTAAAGGAAAAGAAGATCTCACGCTTCTTACATCAGGACCAGTGAGGACAAAACCATGGTTCACGGTTTCTCCAAAATCTTCTTCGGTCCCAGGCTTAGGAGCTTACACTTCACTCACATCTGCGGACATAATAAATCAGTTAACCGGCAGTTCTCGTTTAAGCAAAGCACGTTGCAGTGATATCTTCTGGGAAGCTGTGTGGCCGCGTTTGCTAGCCAGGGGATGGCATTCAGAGCAGCCAAAGGACCGAGGCTATTTCACATCTAAGGATAACATTGTTTTCATTGTCCCTGGCGTGAAACAGTTTTCAAGAGGGGAGCTTATCAAAGGCGATCATTACTTTGACTCCGTTAGTGACATTCTAACAAAAGTTGCTCTGGAGCCTGAGCTTCTTGAGTTTGAAACAGGAGGAGAGATAAGGGAAGCAGAGGCCAATGAGTTTGTTGTTGCAGAAAACTCTTCTGACCAATCAGACGAAGTGTCTTCACCATCTGATAAACAAAGACATCGTTACCTAGAGTCTCCATGTTCTAACCGTGGAAATCTCCAAATGAAGTTCACTGTTGTGGACACTAGTTTGGCTGCAGGAGGGAAGTTGTGTGATTTACAGAATCTGAATGCAGAACCTCTAGTTTGTTCTGAGCCAAAAACTCGTCTAGGAGATAAACTGGACAATCAGAATGTGGAAATGCCCCAAGCAATGCCTCTGGATGCCAAGAACCAAGTGGATGACCCACTGCAGTTCACAATTAGTGGTACCAGTCTAGACCACCTTGAAAAATTATCTGGGATTAGGAGATGTAGACATTTACCAAGTGATGGCAGAAAAAAGGATTACTTAGAGGAAGATTCTTGTATAAAGGAGGAGGACGAGACTTTGGAGAAGGTTAAGGATCCATTAAAGAGGCTGATCAAGCATAGGTCTAACCAACTAGCAGAAACTAACGATCGTCCAGTAAGTTCTGCTCCATCATTGAAACGCAGACGGCTCAGTGCTTGCATGAGGAGGGAGAAAAGTCTTTCAAGAGGGAATGCAGTGGTCAGACATTTACCGGGTGATGAAACAAAGAAGACGGTATGTCCTGAATCAGACCACTTAAGTTTATGCGCTGCACAACACCAAAATGGCACTAGTGAAGAGATGAATGAAGACAAAGAAAGTTATCAAACCGTGTTATCGGTTGATTATATGATGAACTTAAAGTCTGATCAAACAAAAAGGACCGGAAGTGGACCGTCTTCCGCGCTTGCTGAGATCCAAGAAATGTCAGAGATCAAACCGAATAGGTTAAGTTTGATCTCCGGTGTAGACAAAAGCTGGTATCAAGAGGAGACAAGAACAACCCATGAACACGTTTCATCAAAACAGGAAGCAAACGGGTTCTGTTCAGTGTCTGACTCAGACAAAATACGTGCTGCCATTGTTCCTAAACAAGAGCAAGCAGTTGAGCTCCCTTCCATTCCAGGGTCTAACAGTTCTCCTTCCAGTGATCTAGGAACTACTCAAGAACTTGGTTCCTCAGAACAACAACAGAACGAAAATACAGATGCTCCTAGAAGACAGAGCACAAGAAAGCGACCATTAACCACCCGGGCTCTGGAAGCTCTTGAGTCCAACTATCTTACAACCAAGGGAATGAAAAGCACGGTTAAACCAAGAAAACGTGCAAGTTCTACGAAGAAAAACCGCACAGCTAAAGCGTGTAGCAGCAGAGCACAACCTTTGCTAGACAATGGGAGTGCAGGTTTGGTGAAAAGAGAAGAAGATGAGAGCACAGCAACAGCAAGTAAGCCCTTGGATCAAATAGAAGATTCAAAGCCTAGCCTTCTTCCTAATGGAGAAACAACTGCGAGTAAGGCTTTGGATCAAAGACAGGATTCAAAGCCTATTCTAACTGAACGTCCTAAGCTTCCACCTATTGTTTTGAAGCTTTCACTTAAACGTAGCAGAGGAGCTTCAGAGACTCAAGTCTGATAGCTTGGGTGCTGGTTGTGAGAGGATTGGCCTTGCTATAGAATATGTGTACAAAAGGTTTCTAAACAAAAGGTTTTATTCCATACTGTTATTCAATTCTTTTGTTGGGTCAAATGTGAGAACGCTACACAACATATCCGAGTTGTTTGCTAACTTTCCTTATCTCTTTTATCTCATTGAGTACATATTGCCCAAATTTGATATTCTCATTATAATCTCCTGTAATGTTCCTATTACTCGTTTTATTTATGGTCTACATCCAGAGAATTGAAGTGGAATGGTGATGATCATGCATATAATTTGTAAAGCATATACACAGATACATACAAACCCTGAATCGTAGTATTAGTAGTTTTAGACCTAATGTCACAACAATGGTAATACTCCTGTACAAATCTTGTTCTGATCAAGTGCAGCTGATTTGCTGTGGCCGCTTCATTACCTTATCCAAGTTGTTGGAGACTGCTTTGGTTAGGTTAGGGTCCTCAAAACCAAGCTGTGCTCCAAATCTTTTGTAGTCATAATAATGGAACCAAATTTAAGAAAAAAAATAATATAATTATTAGTCAGTTCAGTTTCACTTCAGACTCCTTCAATTAGATTTATCTTAAATTCTTTCGACTTACTCTGGATTCAAGATCAGTTTCTGAACCTCTTTGATAGCTGAGCTAGCTGCGTATAACGATATCTTCCCTATCTGATATTAAAAACACAAACCATTTTCAAGGATTTAGAATTGAAGGCACTGAGATGGTAATGGTGTGTAATAAGGAAGACGGTTTCATAGTTTTCTTACCTCTAGAATCTGAGGTTTTGCCTTGTGGTCGTATGGTAAACACCGGATCTCTTCAGCTAGTCTTGCTGACTCTCCAACGCTTTCAGGGCACAAGAAGTCGAGGGCCATCTGAACATTTGACTGAGAAGTGTATACGAGAGAAATTAAGTTTCATAGCAAGTGCAAGGGAAGAGAAACTCATTTTATTCTATGTTGCATAAACACATATTACCTGAAGATTTCTAAATTGGAACGGACATCCAGCCGGAATGAAGATAGCCTCACCACGATGTTGCTCAAACGTCCATGGCTCAACTCCTGAAACAGTAGAAGTAATCTCTCAAGTTTCCCGACAACAAACGTTTGGAAATATTACAGAAAAAACAGAATGTTCATTTTCCTTACCAAACTCATCTTTTAGTTGTCTCTTGTGGTGTTCATTTAAGAACAATCCTTCAAACAACGGACGTGACACCTGAAACCCACGTAAACAAACTTGGAAAGTCAAATCGTTTCAACATACAAAAAGATGACTTTCACGTTTGATATATTGATCAAGCAGATAAGACTCACAAAATCACACTTTTCGGGCTTCTGGAATGTTCTCTGCAAATACTCGGCCAGCTTTGGAACGTCTTGGCGCCTGAAGACATCCCACTGAACTCCTGCACAGGAAGACGTGCAAGAAGATTCCATATTGTGAACATGATCCAATATGTTATCTGGATTCACACTCAACATCATCTCAGGTTCTTTCTTCTCCGTATTGGCTGTACCAAGTGATGGATCATCTAACTCCCCGTCCATTAATTTTTCATCAGGGCTAAGAAGTGATTCATTTTCTCCCATCTTCTCATCAGGTTCTCTTTGACCGTGATTTGTCTCTCTCACACTTCTGAGTTTTGTTCCTTCGGATGTGTGAACCAAGAGGTATACCTATTTAGCAGTTTCAACGAATCAATCATTGTTGGTCCAACGTTACCCTGACTAGCTAACCCGAATCCAGAATTTAAAAGAAAGTGTGCACTAATTTATAAGTAATGTACCATGTCACGCATGCTGTAGTGAATACTAGTCAATGAATCGCCAGTATCAGTTTCTTCGTACGTCCCACAAGACACATAAATCTTCGGACCTGCATCGTTTTGGAGTGTGTAATGAGGCATCTTGGCTGCAACGTTCAGAAGGCCTAAGCGGGGATGTATGTACTCTAGAAACGGAAATCTTCTGATAAACTCAGGTCTCTGGTAGAAAATGAACTCCTCGGAAGCACTTGGGCTCGGCCAGTCCTTTAACTTCCACAATAGGGGAAGACCTGTCTCTTGGTTTATTCCATCTCCATATGCTTTTGTAAACTCTCCAAGCCTTACCTCAACCTGTGAATGAAGTTATCAACACTAATGAATCTGTGACACCAACATGAAGATATGAATAACAAAGCAAACTTACCTCTGACCCATCCAAGCAATTTATAGCCTTCAAGAATGGATCATGTTCTTTCAGTTTCTCATCTGAACTCTCCTCTATATCTCTCCAGATAGTCTCAGGATCCCATCTAGAGAAAGATGACTCATCAAGTACCCTTTTCACAATAACAAGCCGACCCTCTGCCCATTGTTTCTCAAAAGTAGCTACTCCATCAGATTTAATCGTTTCAAGTGATGGGCTATACACAAAATTGTCACCACTCTCGTCTCTCTCAGAAAGTCTGCAGAATCTTGAATCACACAGTTCAGGGCTACAAAGATCAGATACCTTGCAGCCGTTAACCATCTCCTCTGCGTTTTTCACAAGCTTTGCAACCCAATTCATCTTAAAAATGCGAGCGAGGTTCAAAGATCTGGAACCGCAGCCCCCATATTCCTTAGGGGGGCAAGGGATGCTCCCATCACTGTTGGCTTCCCATTCAGGAAACTTGTTTGAAAAGTTCAGTTTTAGTTTAGGAACTCCTGTTTTCTCTCCTATGGTTTGGCTAGTCCCACCAATCTCAACCGAAGACTCAGCGCGTAGATCTTGACAGCATCTCAGACACAAGTCATATGAGCAGTTCGGACAACGACGGTAGTAGTCAACAACTGGTACCTGACACACGTCGCTGTATAGAATACAAAACTCAATAAGAACATATGCCCAAAATACATAGTTGCAGTAAGCAGAAGGGCGTGTAGGAGAGATATACCAGCACATCTGGTCATCTGCTTTCAGTCTTGCCCTGACAAGATCAATCTCAGCTCCTGCAGCGTAGAAGAAACTAATGTCAAACCCAAATAAAGTTTAGTACTATATAATTCATCAATTGTCATTGTAACTAAAAACTCAGGCTCACCACGAAGCCTCTTCTCTAGTTCTACTTCTATACATTGATCAAGATGAATCTGCTTTATCACTGGAAGGACAGATGATAATAGACGATAGAGATACTGCAACTTGTCTAAAACGGGTACTTCCTGGATTCGGACCTGCAAAGTTTAAACAAAGAGCCATCTCATTGTCCTAAAACTTATCCTCAAAATAGGAAGCAACGGTGTAAATCTTTGGATATCCAAGTTCACACCTTTATTGTATTATCAGAACGAAGGCAGTGTTTGCAATCACACAAACCACGGCACGCAGGGCAAACTTTCTCGACTTCTTCAAGTGATATCTCCGAGTAACTTACAAAGCATGAGACATCATCAGTACCGTGAACTCTTTCTACCAGAGGTTTACATAATTACTAAATATATAAACAGAATGAAAAGAAAAAAGAAAGCTCACTGCGTCGATATACAAGCGTCGCAGAAGGCTCTTTGATTGCATTTGAGGCAAGATATGATCCTACCGCTATCTTTCCTCTGGCAGTGATGACAAGTTTGCCCCAAAGACTCTGCAGACACATCTGTGCTTGCTGCTGAGTATTCCTAGAACACATAGAAACATTTACTTTAGTCTTAAAATGCTCTTCAAACAAACACATGTGCAAGTACTGTCTAGTGTCTACACAATGAGAAAAAATTACCATAGGACTCATGCTTTGGTGTGATCTCTCGCGTGAAGGGTCCATCATAGCAGCAGCAGATGGTGGTGTCCTGTACGATCTGTAGCTCTCTTCAAACATTCCAGCATCATCATTCAAATCCACAGCAACACGTGCAGAGAAGTTCCTAATCACCGGCGTCTCGGGAACATATCTACTCACGCTTTTATCGTGTCTCTTCTCTCTAATACCACCACCAACATACTTGGCGGATCCGCCAGAGACATGGCCGTTGCTGCTAGGCACCCCGAGAATATCATCGATCCTTCCTTCGGAATAAGTATCTGTTTCCCCTAACGGTGAGCTCCTCCTCTGCACTTTCTTCTGGCTGGCACGGGAAGCTGAGTTAGCAGCACGCTTCTTGGCCTGGACGTAGTGCTTCTCACACACTGTCTTATCAGGCATGGACATTGCAGTGCACCTCCATTGCTTACCATCTGACCTCTTGCAACGTAACTCATCTGGAATCCCGATAATACCCTCACCGTTGCCGTTGCCGTTGCCGGAGCCAGATCGAGTTTGCTCGTTAGTACCACTCATTATAATTAACCTGCATTGTTTCAGTTAAAGCTCAATCACTTAAAAATCAGAACTTTAACACTCCCCACACAGTACAAACCCTAAATCAACAAACATGTTCGATCAAGTGAAACAATAAGCTAAAAGGGTGTGTAGAGAGAGTTGCACAAACATGATCAATCATTGAGCAGAGAAATCAAACCTAAAGAGCTCATGAATAGTCAAAATCGAACGAGTATTGTTGAAATAAGATCGAAATTGGAAGGATTTAACATGAATATATGATTTTGCTTACAGTGAGAGAGAAGGAAGACCCGAACCTGAAACTAGGGTTTTGCTTCGAGAGAAATTGCAGAGGTGATAGATGGTAGAGACTAGAGAGAGAGAGAGAGAGAGAGACCAATCACATTCTCCGTTTTTGTTTTTATTTATTTGTCTGTGTTTTTTTTTTTTTTTGGTTATTCCTTCTCGCCACTGTAACAAAGAAGCCGACTCTCCCATTCAGACAGAGCATAATAACATGGGCTCACTTGTTTTCCTTTTCTTACTCAAAGTGGGATCTTCGTTGCACAATTAATTTAATTATAAGTTAGTACACATTCCTTTTATGGATACAAAAAAATACATAGAATTTGAATTCATGTATTATATATTTTCTATATCAACAAAGTATGATATCATAATAATAAAGAAAACCTAAAGTTGATATAAATGTACAAAAAAAGATTTTGATTAAACAAGAGAGGTATGTCCAAACCAAAGCCAGACTAGTCTAATTTTTGTGACCTAGTCTCTACGACAAATAAACAATTTTTTTATGGAGTTAAAAGATCCATACATAGTTGAATATGAGCATAATCGGGGGAAACATTAGTCCAGTCTCCAATTTTTTTTTAGTAAAAATTACATATGGATATAAATTTTTTAAAAAGACTTAGAGCTTTCGAAATCTCAAATCTGGTCATGGATCTATATTGCGTAGCCGCACTACGTAGCCACATGTGAAATTAACAATTTCAAATTAGAAAAAAATTGATATTTGGTTTTGATCAACAGAGCAATTTTTCATTCAATAAAAACCACTAGATCAGTACGTCAACTAGAAATCAATAGATCACCACAATATTATTATAAATGAAAAAAATTTGATATAGCACAAGGGATATGCATGGATCATGCATCTTTACCGTGTTCTAATGTGATTTATGAGTTTAGACAATAATTGAATAATTGTATTTGGTTCCATAGCCACTAGTCAAAATTAATGGTAGATAGTGACATAGATATTTAACGCACCAGCAAATTATATGTTAGGCAAACCTCACGTGTTTTAGCAACTATTCAACCTCATGTGTTTCAGTTCTGACTTTGTATTTCATGACTAATTGAGCTTTCAGGAATTTACGAATATATCTTTGGTTTTTTTTGTTTTATTTTTCTTGTCAAATATTTTTGATATTGTTTTGTAAACAAAAGTTAAAAATAAATCAGAACGTTACAGTTCAACTGTTTCCTTTTTTTATGGATTCATGCATTGGAATACGAGAAATCAGTTTTGTCATTTATATTTGGTGTCGAAATCCAGTGAGTGGAGTAATGTAACGTATGTGTTCGAATCCATATAAACGTGCATGAACGAGAGAATAAAGTTGCAGAAAATGTGGATGGTGGTGCGTTAGGGCCACGCGAGGTATGGAGACGAGGCTATCGTTGAACTTAAAAGATGATTCGACCAAGAACACGAGAACCAATTAAGCAATAAAACACTTCTGGATTATACCACGCGCATTGCTCTTGTGTCTTGACTACTAAAGGAAACACACTAGCAAGTAGCGAAGATACTCTCCGTGATTATTCTCGTTCCAAAAGATTCGTTCTCTTTATTTTCTCCCACATTTTTTTTTTAAGTTTCTAAACATGCAAAACTAATTCATTTCCAAGCAGCTAAAAAAATATAGAAGACCCAAAAGATGTTTTGATTTTCTTTAACCAATACTTTTAGTTTGAAAGTGAACAAAAGAAATTTGCGTCTTGACATATTAACATCTAACAAAAAAATATTTAACATCTAACATATCAATTTATATCCTTGTCAACAAAGAAATTCAATTTTGATTAGGATATCTTCAATCCTATTCTATTTTTACTCTAAAATAGAATTTAGAGTAAAAATGTTCCAATAATACTTTATTTTCCATTATATAATATAGTAAAAAAATAAATTTACTATTTATAAAATAAATTATTTATTTTTTGATTATCACTCTATTTTTTATTTTAAAATGGAGTACCACTGAAATAAAATTTAACTATATTACAGAATTACTCTATTTTGGGAAATAAAAAGAGTAAACTATTAGAGAGGGTTTTACTGTTACCCAAATTTTAATTCTATTAATTATGATTAAATGATAATGGTATCTTCACTTCCATTTATTCACCACTTTAAACGCATGAAATTCATCATGTATTCATTCATATGGCAATCTCTAAAACGTTCAGATATGCCATTACCACGAAACGTCTAGATTCCCATCTTCTAGAGTAAAAAATTATACTCCCTCCGTTCCTGAAAGTAGGATTTTCTAGAATTTGCACGTTTATTAAGAACATAATTAATGTTTATGATTAACTATATTATTTATTTCTATTATGCAGTTTCCAATAACTATTGACCAATAAGATTTAAACAGTTTAAGTATTTTTAATTAATATTTCTTGAAAGTATACAATTCATTAACACTAATTAATAAAAGTACCTTAAAATTCTAGAAAATCTTATTTTGTGGAACAAAAAAAAACTCCCAGAAAATCTTACTTTCGGGAACGGAGGGAGTAGTATTTAGTAAACCAATTAACATTAAACTTGTAATAAGAAATAAATAACTTATTTTAGAAAAATAACTTAATACTAAAAAGGAAAAACGCGTTATTTATCTTGAACGTGTTCATCCCGTGTGTGTAGTAAAACCTTTTGCTTCTTTAAAAACCGAACCTTAACATAAATGCATAATTTATTTTCCTATATATATACACATCGTTACACTTTCTCTTTTCTCATTACCTCACAAGAAAACAATCATTTCTTGTCTTAAAAGTTAAAACGATGGAGTGTAGACCGTTAGACCTGACGATCATATCCGCCGAGGATCTCAAAGACATCCAGTTGATCGGGAAGCAAGACTTATACGCCGTCGTTTCCATCAACGGCGACGCAAGGACCAAGCAAAAGACCAAAGTGGACAAAGACTGCGGGACAAAACCTAAATGGAAGCATCAGATGAAGCTCACCGTGGACGACGCTGCAGCGCGTGAGAATCATCTCACACTTGTCGTTGAGATCATAGCTGATCGTCCCATCGCCGGTGATAAACCTGTTGGAGAGGTTAACGTTCCGGTGAAGGAGCTTTTGGATCAGAGCAAGGATGGTGACGTGGAGGAGAAGACTGTGACGTATGCTGTGAAGCTGCCTAACGGGAAGACCAAAGGGTCTCTTAAATTCTCGTTTAAGTTCGGTGAGAAGTTTACTTTCGGGTCTTCGAGTGATTCTCACGCGCCTGGATCATCGAGTTTGGATCACAAGACTATGGATCATCAGCCCGTCGCAGCTTACCCCCCCGGACAAGGTGCCCCGGGTGCATACCCGCCTCCTCCAGGACATGATGATAAACACGGCGGTGTTTACGGTTACCCGCAGGCCGGTGGATATCCACCACCTGGTGGGCCCGGTGGTTATCCTCCAGCTGGGCCTGGTGGGTATCCACCACCCGGTGCATACCCGCAACAAGGTGGATATCCACCTCAACAAGGAGGCTACCCGGGTTATCCACCACAGGGTCCAGGTTATGGATACCCGGGATATCCGCCACAAGGTCCGTATGGTTACCCGCAACAGCAAGTTTATGGTGGTGAACCTCAGAACCCGAAGAAGTATGGAGGAGCTGGAATGGGAATGGGACTAGGGCTTGGAGTTGGAGCTGGGTTAGTGGGTGGGTTGATTGTTGGTGAAGCAATTGATGACATGGCAGATATAGATGATGTGGGTGGCGACTTTGATTTCTGATTGTGGTATCTTTATTGTATTAACTTTTCAATTTCTTAGTTAACTGCTGCTTTGTTTTTCTCTTTGGTGGATCCTGTGAGAGATCCAGTACCGGTCCTGAGGTACAATAAACCACAAGCAATTTTTAAAAAATTGGCCACTTATATAAATTTTGTAGACAATTTTTTTTAAGAAAGACTGATTTATGCAAATTTTTTTTGAAGGCTGGAAGCTGGTGCTTGTAATGCTTCTCCTCAGGGCCGCTACTGGAGAGATCACAACAAGTTCTATCTTCTTGTCTTTTAGTTTCTGGCTTTCTCCTAATGAAAAAAAAGATGAAGTTGATCTATGTTACGAATAATGTGCATCACAGAGGGACTAAGTTGATGTATGTTAAGAATAATGTGCATCACAGAGGGACTAAACTCATTGATAATCAAGGTTTGTATTTACCAACAAATAGAAAAGCATTGGCACTTCAAAAGAAGTACTCCCTCAAAATCTATTTTACCCCTGACTTTCTTTAATTCCTAACTTTTTACTTGTCCTAGTGAGCTTAAAAAGAGAGCAAGAACACAAAACAATGAAATAAACAACTGCAGATCCAGTTTCTATAAGCCTAAACTTTTAAACACCTGCTTAAGGCTCAAGCAATCTTAATTTAAGAGTCCGAGAAATCTCGGAAAAGAAATAGAAAACTGCTGAATATATACAAAATATTACATGAACAAGCAACAAGTCCGTTATCGTCTAGCGGTTAGGATATCTGGCTTTCACCCAGGAGACCCGGGTTCAATTCCCGGTAACGGAGCTTTTTTTTTTTTTTTTTCTTTGTCTTAATTTTGGCGTGATTTCGGTTAACAATCATGCAGCTATTCCATCAAGAACGTGTAACTACATGCCGCACGCACTATTTAGTTTTAAATTAAGTTTTTAATGAACGTATTGTTAATTCAATCTGGTCAAAGTCAAAATGACAATGCCAATCCTAAAAAGCTTGACAGAAAAAAAAAACAGTTTGAAATTTTCTAATATTGAAACAGCAGGAGATAAAACAAAAAGAGAGAGAGAGAGTTCGACATTGAATTTACTTTGGCTTTTGAAACACATTACTACTTCATCACACAGTTTTTGAATATCATCTTAATATGTTTCTCCTAACGGCATGATTGACATTTACCAAGTGGTTCGAAACAAGGTAGTCGTGCAGCCAAGGGAGTTTGTTCAGTTTGTAGTTCTATTTAATGTTCTCCATTGGAACCTGCAAATGAGGAGTTGAAGCAAACAATGTCAGTGTGTTCAAAGTGAAAAATAAACTAACATTTCCTCATCCATGAGGTTTTCGAATCATCTTGTATTAATATTTGCAGGTGATTTAGATGAATGATCAGATTGCTAGATGCTAACTTTTTCTAATAGCATAAACCGGTTGTAAGGCAAGCGCTGACTGAAAGAATAGTTTGGCTACGCTAGCAGCTCATGGCTGACCAAGGACTACTTCCTTATTCTCGAAATAATCATATATTAGTAGTGATAAAGAGTTGAGCGTATCACTTACTGATATCTGAGGCAAGAGTATTTGAAACTAAACTCGTTCTGCGCTTCTAATCCCAGCATTCTTATCGAATTCATCTGAAGGAACAACGTCTGCAATAATCTTTTCTTGACCACGCCAAAGAATCTGACAAAGGTTACAAACTTTTGTGTTAGTCTAATGGAGACCAAGTTTTGAAAAAGTCTTCAATGATAAATACTCTTTTATAACAAAGACTATCGTTATGATTAAGAACCATTAGATAGCCTCACATAATACTTTACAGCACGTAAACTTACCTTGTCAATGACCCCAAATTCTTTAGCTTTTGGTGCATCCATGTAATATGGCCTTCTCATCACGTTAGCTACAGTCTCCACGGACTAAATAACAAAATTAATCAGCCACTAAGTTCGTCCATTCAAAGTATGAAGCCAAAAAAATGTTTACTACTCACATTCCCAGTGTGCTTTGATAGTAGTTCCACAAGTATATCCCTGTTTGTTATAACCTACAATTGCAACCAGGGACGTGAGAGATGTAATAAAAAAACTCAGCTTCCTAACCTCAAGGTTAATATTCCGAGCCAAATTCTCAAGTGAGAAGTTTGAGTCTAGATGATCCGATATATGTAACATGAAAACTAAAATAGGAATGAAAGTATAAGCAAAACATCATAAAATATCGAAGTTGAAATTTCCAGGATACAAAGGGTACAGAGGGAACAACAAACCTCTTTGGCACGAATCAGGACATCACTGGCAGGCATCAACCCAGAAGAAGGCACACGAGGCTGCTGGATCATTGCTGCAACATATTGGTTAAAACATTTAAAGAATCTCTTGATTATCAAAAATGAGCAATCCAGTCAGCCAGAATGCACTCATATATATACCTTTGGAATGTGGCATCATAAACCGTTTACCCTTTGTGCCCGCTGAAAGTAACAAACATGCATGACCTATGGCTGCTCCCACACAGACTGTATGTACCTGCACAAGTAAGAACCAACCTGCTCACACGAAAATACTTGGGAGAAAAAAATAAACTGTTCAAGTCTGTTACTTATAGGCTTGCTTTTCACGATCAGTTTAAAGATAAACGTTACCTGGTTTTTAAGTTGCATCAAAGAATCATATATCGCAAAACCTTCTGATTCCATTCCGACCTGTTCACTCAACATCGTTCATCAATATTATAAATACTGAGAAAAAGGGTCTTACATCATTCACAAAGTGTTCAAAAACTCACAGTCTCGCCATCATCACGAGTGGTCCCTGTGGAGTTGATGTAAATGTATATAGGTTCCTTAGGATCCAGCCACTGAAGATACATCAGCTCTGCCACAACCAGCTCTGTAACTGCCGGCACCAGCTGAATTAAAAAAACAAGATTACAGTCATCACCACAACATTACTCTCAGTCTACACAGTCACAGTCCCCACAAAGAATCAATCACTTACAGGCATTCCAATGTAAACAATTCTCCCGTCAAGAAGCATAGATGGCAAGTCTGGTGGAGGTGTTCTTGGCCTGTGCTCATTATAAGCCACTGATCGTTCAACCTAATTTCAAATCAACAGATTCAATCAGCATGAACTAGAGGCGTAATACTTGAAGAATTAACTAAACGCAAAGAATCCATCATCTAGGAATCGGATTTAAAAGAGATGAGTTCAACCTGAGCAGGAGAAGACATGAGCTGAGGAGAATCGAAGATGTCAAGATACGGCGGCGTATCAGAGTTTAACGGCCGAGCGATAAGTCTCTCCGGTGATTGCGCAGCGACGGAAGCGAGCTTCGATAGGAAAGGATCGTTAGGGTTAATCGGAGGCATAGGGATTTTGGCAGCGGCTTTAACGCGAAAGGCCTTCGAGTTTCTCCTCCCGGATGAAGAAGAAGAGCGTGGAAGCAGAGAATTCACGGATGCTTGTAAGCAAGACGCCATGGTCAAAGAGCTCTTCGGGACACGAAAGCTCGAGAAAATGGACTCGTTGGAGAAGGGATTACCAGACGATTTAGCTATGCTCCTCTGGGAGTGGGAGAGATGATGAAATAATGGGTCCGGTTTTCGGGTTGACCCGATTTTTAATATCCAGGCCTAGTAACCGGCCCAGTCGTAATTGCATACTTTTCTTCTGCTGCCACGTGTTAAGTGGAACCCTACATCCAACTCTGCCAGCCGTTCGATCGAATTTGTTATCAGCCCATTTATGATTTATATAAGCCTTTAAAAGTCGGGCTAATATTATCAGGCTAATATTATCGGGCTAATATTATCGGGCTAATATTATCGGGCTATAAGAGAAAGTGGGCTTTTTCCAATCGGATCCAAATCAGCGAGTTTCCTAGGTTATCTCAAAACACAGTCGTTTTATAGAAAACGGGAACACTTGGGGATTTAACGTCACCGGCTCGTCTCCACTACCCCCGTCGACGTGCACCGTATCCGATCTCTATCACTCGGTATGTTCCGCTGTTCTGATCGGACAAACATCCTGTATGATTACTTCTTGAGTTATGTCGGATAATCTCCATCATCAACTACTTCATTGTCACTTGCAGGCTAACTTACAAAAGACATATCCTTTCAGACAACATGTTCAAGAAGTAAGTATACCTTTTATTTATCTAAAGTTTTATTATTTTGATATTAACTTGATGAATTCACGTGATTGACTTAGTGTTTTAAGCAGTCCCAGAAATATTATGTACTTGTTACTATGTTGTAGGTTCTAGTCTTTGTTAGCTTGTAGCCATTACTGGACACTGCCTAACTAACACGGATTATGAGTTTATCCATCTCCAGTAGCATTCCCACACCTTCCTATTGAGTACTTGGACAGGCCTTTTGATCTAGTTACTATACCATTATGTCTACACTGTGTTAACCATTTAGGTTTTCATTGGAGGAGGTTTCATCACAAAACCAAGTAAAGGCTTCTGTTCAACGTAGGATTCGCCAGAGTATTCAAGATGAGGTATGCTTCTTGTTTCATCTCTCCTCTATCCCCGTCTTATGTAGTTTGTTGGATATAACAAATGTTTGCTTTATCTATATATGTTGCAGTACCCGGGACTTGACACAGTGTTGGAGGATCTACTTCCCAAAAAGTCTCCTCTCGTTGTAGTGAAGTGGTTCGTAAAAATAACAAACTCATATGTCTTTTCTCAACTTTCTTTCTCCAGTTACAGTCTTCATGACTTATATCTCTTGTGCAGCCCAAACCTTCTTACCCTAGTTGTTGTCAACAATGTGCCCCTCTTCTTCTGTATCCGCGACGGGCCATACATGCCAACATTGCGGCTTCTTCATCAATGTAAAACTCACTCTTTCTTCACACTATATGGTCTCGTTTTCACTGTATAACATCTTTTGGTTCTTTAGTCCAACAAAAATGATATAATCACCTGTTTAGTTGTACGGTGTTATGCAGTAGATATTGTCTGGTTCAAACTTCAGATAATGGATATAGGTTGAATAGTATGTCTCACATTTATTTGGAGAACACGAGGTCCTTGTATGGTTGGTTAGACATTCAAGCCATTGAATTATATACAAAGGTCCTTGTATGGTTGGTTAGACATGCAAATTAATTTAGTATATGCTCTTACCAGAAAGAGTAAACACTGCTTTCCTGTAATTTATTTGGGTTTTTATTTGCAGACCCAAATATAATGAAGAGGTTTCAAGTTGATAGAGGTGCCATAAAGTTTGTTTTCTCTGGTGCAAACATAATGTGTCCTGGTCTTACATCCCCTGGAGGCGTTCTGGATGAAGAAGTTGACGTAGAAAGGCCAGTGGTATGAACACAATATAAAATAAAAGAACTCTTTCTTGGGGTGCTATATCTTTTTGTTTGTGTGGATCTTGAACCATGAGTCTGTATATATGTTTAGGCCATATATGCAGAAGGAAAGCAACACGCCTTAGCAATAGGCTTCACCAAAATGTCAGCCAAAGACATGTAAGTTAACCGTAACTGGATTTAGGAGCCACGGTTTGGTCTCTGTGCTAGCTTAGTAGTAGTGTTTTCTGGCTCTGTCTTATTTGGTTTTGATTGTGTGTTGGTTCTACAGTAAGAGCATCAACAAAGGAATAGGAGTGGACAACATGCATTACCTCAACGACGGTCTCTGGAAGGTACTAATCCTCTCTTGCATTGGATCAGTCAAAGGATTTGTTGAGACCCTATTTAATCGATTTCTGAAGAACACATGTAATGCATGTTTGTCTGCAGATGGAGCGGCTAGATTGAGGACGAAGACAAATTGCATGTGAATCAAATGTAAGGAGAGATGTTCTGATATACTTTTTAAACTTATGGAGCTTTTGTCTGGATCAACCTTAGCTAAGGTTAACCGTTTCCAAGTATTTTGCTAGTTCCGTATAATCATGTCATTAATCACGCCTCTAAAACTTACGATAACAGTAAGCATGATTAAAATTATAATTTTTTGGCTTTGTTTACCTCCATCTATTTGTGTTTTGAATTTCTAAATATAGAGAAAACAAAAATAAAAAATCAATCAGATAAAATGTTCAATTTGAATCTTAGAGAACTTCTATTAGATCATATGCGACGTAATAGTTTATAATTGGTGTTATTAAAATTATTAGTATTATATCATTATCATCGCCTAAGGTAAAATATCGTAGAATCATTCATGTCGAAGTTATAGAAGAAACACATAATTAGGAATAATGGGCCTACTAATTAGTTATATTAGGTGTTGTATAATGTACTAATTAATTAACATTCATGTATGCTTGCACGATATCATTATCATGACAACATTTTTATTAGTAACCAAAACACTCCACTTGCCTTAGATTTAGTTATACCAAAATAGGGAAATGATGTAAGAATGTCGACATTTGCTCACATCATGAACTCATTGGTTAAAAACTTAAAAATAAACCTACACATGCACACGTCTTGTCTTTTCCTTTTTTTTTTTTCATTTCAACATTAATTCCTTTCTGTTATATTTGGCAATTCTGTTATATTTGGCAATATAACTTAAAATCAGAAATATTTGTGTAATTTTACATCTTATGTTATGTCTGATTCACTTCTTGGTTGGATATTAGTTTGTTATGTCTGACTCTTGTCTTCATTTAAAAAATAACTGACAGAATGTTTGTAGTAATGGTTATAATATATATCTCATGTTTCATAAAAATAGATCATTCAATGTTTTTACACATATAAAAAATGTATTAAACCACTATAATAATTGTATCGCTTTTTGTAGTTTTAATTTTTAATAAATTTTGACTAATAATAATTCAATAATTTTTTTTTTTTGAATTTAAAATAATTTCATAGAAAACACAAAAAATATATTTTTGTAAAACAATTTTTTTCCCAAAAAAAGTCTTTTATAATGAAACAGAGAGAGTATAATACAGTAATATGCCATGCGAACCAAACATGTCAATGAAAATATCTTTTTATGTTACAATAATTCGCCATCCGATTTTGAACCAATTTTTTTTTTTTTGACAAAGTCTTGTGGTTTTATTCTTCTTCTTATTCTTTTCTTGTCAGATGACAAGTCACAGTCTTAATACTCTAAAATACAATGATAAAGAATGATTCAACACATAATTTATCATCAGCTTAAACCCAAAAAATTTGGCAACTCACTTTTAGGGTTTAGGCCTGACTTCAATCCCATCAATTACAATCCCACCTTTCAACTGATAACCTTTAACTTCAGTTAGACTCATAACAACCTCCTTGTCACCTTCTCTTTCTGTCTTGAACTCTCCGATCTCTATCTCCATCCACCCATCGCCTCTAACCCTCGGCTCTTTCGTAGCCATCCTCTGTTCTCTATGTCCGTAGAACAGCCTCTCCATTAGTTGTTTCTTGTTATCTAAGCAACTTAGATAACTCTTCTTTATTTTCTTTTCACCGTTTCCCACTTTTATACAAGTCTCGGCTGGAACTAGGTCTAGTCCATAAGCTCGTTCCGTTACTTTCATGATTAGATAAGCTACGTAAGTAGTGTTCGGAGATAAAGCTCCGGTCTGGATTTTTCCGGTTATTTCTAACCAGTTCGTCATTATAAGTTGGACCGCTTCTGAAAATCTATTATGAATTAAATAAAAAATATAATAAACTCGTTTGCACTAACAATAAACTTATTATTATTATTATTATTATTATGAATAAAAATGACCTTGAATCTGATCGGTGGCTCCAAGACCAGTAGTGTCGTTGATCGCTCCAAGTTATGGAAAGATCTCTTGCCGACAGAACGTACGTTATCTTCCCAGATAGCTTATCAATCTTGAATATCTGAGATTGAAACATCATACACAGTTTAAGAAAAGCTCTTGTATAAAAGTTTTTATGATGGAGGGAACCTTTCTGCCGTTATCGATGAGAATTGATTCACAGAGACATCGATAGAGCTCTTTTTTGGAGGAGAAACTCCGGTGAGTTGATGTAGAGATGAGGTGGTTGTAACCGGAGGGAAGAAACTTCTCCCAGATGAAGTCAGAGTCTCCTGCGAGCTGGAAAACTGACGAGACAGATGCTGAAGAGAATGTATCGGATGGAGTTGTGAAGGAGAGAATATTAGCCACGCATGCTTCTGGTAACATCATCATACTTTTTCTTCAATATTAAAAAAAACACAGAGAGAATAAATATTGCTGCTCTGTTTCTGAAGTACACACGTTTTGTGTCTCGCAAGGTGACAGGTGAAGTATGCTATATATATATATGATATAATGCCCATGATGGACCCAATGACCATTTTAATTTTTTTTTCTTTTAACATATTACCTTTCTTGGAAGACAAATGGTTTGGTGGTTTTTGGTCAAGAAAAGAAGTTTGTTATCTGATAAAGTTGTATTTGAGGTTTTGTGGTATGTGTCATTCTGCCAACGTGTAGTTATCTACCAGCCTTCTAGTTTTTGTCCAATGAAACATATCTTTGGACCTTCATTTCCGACAAATATCACCTGTATTTGAAGTTTTTGGTTTACATCACTAAATTTGCTGGAATAAATCTTTTTAGTTCCTAACAAAGATTGATATCTCATTCAAGTTGTTTGGCGTGACGGTTTAATGAAAAAAATCGGTTGGTTTGGTAAAGTACTATTTAATTTACTAAAGTTTGTGTTTTGTTTGCCATTTTATTGATTTTTTTTTTTTGGCGGCATCGACTTCCATTGAGTATAGTCAAGGTCACACTGGCTCATTCGTATCACCAGAGGAGAAGGCCTAAACGAACCTCAATGAATGGGTGGCGCAATAACCAAATAGTATTTCAGTATTTCTACTTACAACTTGGAAAAGCCATCTTAAATATATTAGCAATTCACAATCAAAACACACATCTATCCAGGTAAATGGACAGCACATAAGCCAAAGAACACAAACCAGGCATATCTTAAACAATGGATAAGAAGAATTGGTTCTATTCTCTACAAACATTTTGCATCAACTTCTACTATTAATGCTACTTCTCCGACCAATGCCTGGGAAAAAAGAACACAAAACCAGGCTACCTCACAGCACACCAGAAGAAGGTAATATATGAAAACGAGAAACAAGTGCAATTTCTTACCATAATATTTGGTACGTGGTTTCAAGTGGTCACTGAACCTTTGCTTGGTCTTTTTCCTTCCATGGCGTCTTTCTTTTTCTTGCATACTGTGCATAGGAAGGGACCTTCCCATCGCTTTGATGCTGAGGAGATGATAGCACCCTCATTGCTTGATACATCTTCAGCTGGAGACTGATCTACTTGGCATACAGCGCACTTTACGAGCCCAGTATCCGTATTCGAGGGTAGATCCTTTCCCAATCTGCATTTCAAAACACCAAATAAAGACAAGACTGATTATCAGTATCTGAAACTCTCAGTTACTATTCACTAAACAGGCTGGTTAAAAATTTGGCCATATCACTTCATGGCTACAAGATTTACCTGTCTGCAAGCATAGCAGAACCTTCTTCAAACAATTCTTCAACTCCAACAGAAGAAAGCTTGTTCCCGTTTTTGTTGTTGGTATCCGTATGTTTTTTCCTAGAAAGAAATGCGGTGAATGTGTTCTGCTTCTTTCTAGGCGTTGGAGCCAAGGTAAGGTGATCAGATGGAACAATGTCAACAACTACACAAGTAGTATCATCCTTCAACCCTTTTGTCCTCAATGCTTCCTGAAAAACATATGATTCAGATAGGAATCTAGATAGGAGGATGTACACAGTACACAATTTAGTAAATGGGGTTGATGACTAAACCTTAACAACAAGTTTAGCAGCAAGCTCGGCAGATAAACCACGGCAAGCTTTGGCAGCCATATCAGAAGACAGTATATCCCATATACCATCTGAAGCTATAATGAGTCTCCCTCCAGCATCTGAAAGCTATATGACAAAAAAAAAACACTTAGTTCAGTGTCGAATATAAACATTGATGAAATATGCACCAAGGGGAAGGGGACTTACTTTCACTTGCTTAACATGTGGTATTGGGACAATATATTCTCCCACATCGGTATCGCCAATGGACCTTGAAAGACACAAACCACCAGGCCAGCATCGAAGAGGGCCGACCTATTACGTCATCAAAACGAAAGTAGATAAATAACATGGAAAATACAAAGACCTATCACACATTACAACACCACCACAGGCCAAAACACGATGAAGCAAGTAAATGAAATCTACTGGACATGACCATACCTCATTGCCACCAAAAACATTGAGCCTTCCAACCTCACCCCCACTGGCAGTTACGCGTTCTCTCTCTTCAACATTCTCTTCCAGCCTGTGATCGACAGTCAGTAGAGAGACCACACCACCTTGTGTGTCTAATATGCAGCGTGAGTCGCCAACAGAACCAACAGTGATAGTCCAACCATCAATTATAACAAACGTCACCGTCGTTCCAGAAGTTTCCCCTGTGAACACAACAAATCTCAACAGTAAGCGCACGGTTGACAAAATGAACATGAAAGTAAAAGCCTTTAAGCAATGAGCTGGACCTTTCTGCTGAAATTCAATGTCGGTTTTGACAAAGCCTGCAACAAGAGCCCTAGGAAGAGCTTGAAGCCACTCATCCCTGGTTGCACCTTGAGGGATAGCACTCACCACATTGTCAAGAAGATGTTCCTTAGTATATATAGCAGCTGAATTACCATTATGACCATCAAATATCTGCAGACAAAACCACAAAAAGGTACAAGCTTTGAGTCTGAGAACGCGAATGCCCTTAGTTACAAAATAAAGAAGTAAACTTTTACCCCGAAAACAGAAAAGGCGGAGGAAGGATCACCAGGAACCCTCTCACAATCAGTTTGGATCAAAAAGAAGTCTTCTCCTTTCTTAGCGAGAGCAGCTTGGCCATAAATGAGTAAAGGCTTCTCAAGCTTCTCACTCCTCAGCTCCCTACCAATGAGGGTAGCAAGAGGAACAAGAGACTGTTTCGTCCTCGATGCTTTTGACGGGCTCATCTTACCCTTTAAGCCTTCAACATTGACTACAACAACAAAAAAAAAACCTTGTTCATGAAAAAGACAAACACTTTACTTGAAAACAAACATCACTGAGTCCAAATCAACCAAAACAAAAAAAGATGAAAACCCTAATCTATGGAATTCAAATAAGTCTCCCACATTTTGACTATCATTAACATTCTAAAGTCGAATCGAACAAATAAATAGCAGAATCAGTAACCTAACAGTATATTTGAAGCTTCTCAAGTCATAAACTCACCAAAGAGAAAGAAGAGGTCTCAGTAGTAAGATTACAGAGTAGATCTAGCTGAAAAGCTGGCTCATATATAACAATAATGCTGAGTTCGTCGATGATTCTCCGGGAGACGTGGTCGGCAATCGAATTGGGAAATTAAGCAGCCTGTAACCGCGTGAAGAGGAGAAGAAGAGAGACGAAGAAGCTGCTGCAGATTTTTTTTGGGTGTGGTTTCTTCTCAGATTGGGCAAGAAAAAAAGCGACGCGGGTGTTCGAGACAGCTAATTTTATCCTTTAAATGACGAAACTACCCCTAAAAGTGACAGCCCAATCCACACTTTTTCAATTTTTTTTTTTGGGTTTTGACTATTTTTACTTGGAGCAGTTTTACATCACATCCATTTTTAAGTCAAACTGCCACTACTAATCAATTAAAAGTAGCTAAACAAATACTAAACATTTTAAAAATAAATTGCTACATTTTTTACAATTTTTTTGGGTTATTTTCGAAATAAACAAAATTAGTTTTTAAGAGAATGGGTAAAGAGAGATAGGAAGAGAAAAGAAAATAGAAAATGGAATTTTGGTTAGTTTATGATTTTTTTTTTAGTCATTGAATGCAATTTCTGTTTTTATTTAAAACTTACATTTTTTTACAAATTTTTCCCTTTGATAAAATGCATTTACAAATCTATATTAGCTTAAGTTAAATATGTTGACACTGGATATTTATTCTTTTGTGAAAATAAATAAATAATAATAATATTACCAAAAGAAAATGGTCATTTCATGGTTAAAATGCGTATTAATTTTTTTTTGAATTACTAAAAAGTTCAATCCGATGCATTAATCTTCTGATTCGAAACTCCAACATGTAATATTGATTAAAATGCGTATTAATTTTTTTTCCACAAAAAGAAAACGTAGGAATGTAGCCATGTGTGGAGAAGTAGTATACAATATATTTGATAATCAATCACAATTTACAATCAAAGAAATACAAAGAAAACCCCTATAGAATGAACAAAAGTTTTTTTTTTTGAATATTCATTCTACAAAATGCCACCCAAACACAAACAAAAAAACACATATCCAAAAGTATATATTCAACCTATGGTTCACACGTATTCCTACTCTTCGTATATGGCAGCATGTACCTATATATGACCACCACATATGAATGGGCTCCCCAAAACCAAAACCAAAACCAAAACAAAAAAGCCCAAAACGTGTATAACACCTTTGATTAGTACACTACTACTTAGGATTCTGTCTCTTCTTCACAACTACAGTGTTACTACTACTTTGCCTTGAGGATGAAGTTTGTCCTGGTGAACTATTTGCTCCAAGTGATAGTCTCCTCGTAGGCGGCGGTATAAGAGAAGGTATCATACTCCTGAGATCATCATCAACATATTAGCAACAACAACAAAAACATTCCAAAAATCTCTTATAAACTCACTTGGTTTTTGTTAGACTCTTCTTTAGCTTAGTGGATGAACCAGAAGAGCCATTAGAAGCTGCTGCTGCTCTAGGCACGTTCACTTGTACATTCAACTGCCACATCATATTAGACGACTCCGAGCCATCGCTTGTCGCCGTCTCATCAGACTCGTTGGCTTCTTCTTCGTATGGTATCTTCCTTACTTCAAACCCTTTATCTACCACCACACTGCCTCGTGATATTGATGGTTCACGTTTCAAGCTAGTAGAGACTCTCTTATCGAGCTGTGTTTGTGCTTTGTTACTACGTGTGATCTCGTCTTCGTGCTTATCAACCCATTCACTAGTCTCCATCTCCTCCTCTTTCCCATCTGTAGAGGGGCTTTTCCATGATGGTGAAGAACCAACTAGTCCTGGTAAGTCAACGCTTGATGCAGAGTCGCTTTGACCCTGCAAGTAATGTCACTGTACATTATGAGTTTCATGTGTGTGTGGTTGTTGGTTGTTGTGTGAGTGAGTTTTGTTGGTTCCCTTTTACCTCAATGCTGTTGACATCATCAACCAGTGATGATGGCTTGTGTTTGGTTTGAAACTGTCTTGTGTTTGCTGATTTAGAGACACTAAGTGACTTTCTTCTGAGGAGTTTATCAGGTGTAATGACTCTTGGGACCTGCGTTTGATCTGACTCGCTCTCCCTTCTCGCCAGTGCAAGTTTCAAACTAGCAATCTGAAAACATAACAACGTTTAATGATTTGGACAATGTAGAGAATAATGTGACAATGTGTTGGAGAAACGGACCTGCTCTTTGAGTTCTTTAACCTCAGAAGTGTCTTTATTGACTCGAGCAGCACCGAGTTCAACAGTGGCCACTCTCTCTGCAAACTTCAAGGTGCTGAGTGTTTCTCCCAGAGTGTCTACTTCAGGGCTAATGTGTATAAACATGAGCGTTTTCGCTTGTCCTCCTGCAACAAACAACAAGTCTCTCTCTGTTTAGAATCATATGTTAACTACCAGTCTAACCCCTTGAGTACTACTGGTTACCTAACGAGTCTTGAAGCAGTTGAGTGAGTTTGCTATTGCGATAAGGAATGTGGTTGTTTTTCTGAGAGAGAGAAGCAATCACGTCTCCAAGAGCAGATAGAGACTTGTTGATGTGTTGTGCCTCTTTCAACCTATCACCAGTCACCTCAGACTTGTCCACCCTCTCGCTTCCAGCAAGATCAACCAAGTGCATTGAACCCCTTAGAGTGGCTCCTGATGTCAGATCTCTTCCTTGAACATGTACCGTGAGACAACTACAGATACAAAGTACAAAACATGTAGGAGATTAGTTCTTTTCATTTTCACATAATGAGAACGTGTGTGTTTAGCAAAATGTGGAACCTGTGAGAGCGACTACTACGGTCATTCATGGCTGTGGCACTGACCGCACGGTTCTTTTGACCAAGATTCATCAAATAAATGACGTCTGAAGTGTTGGAGACTGGTACTAATGTAGCATCTGGAACGTTGATTCCATCTTGTGAACTGTTTCGAATCTCTAATGTGTTCCACAAGTCAAGGAAAGTCAAAAACAGAATGATCATGCAAGAAAGCATTAGAAGAAGACAAGTTCTTAAGAAAAGGATATCTGCTGGTTTGGCCATTAGTGGCAAGAAGATCTCTGACTTGCTCGTTGTAGATTTCAAGCATCTGAACTGAGATTTTATAAGAAAACGTTTCTTTCCTCACACTTGAGAGATGAAAGAGATCACTCAATGCTCTGTAGTTTACTCCTAAGCTCTCTTCTGTCAGTTCATTAGGTCCCATCTGATATTTTATCATAAGAGATTAGGTACCATGGTGAGTGTTATTGCATATTAAGTTGAATATTTATAGTAACTTACCATGGTGAAAGTTTTTCCTGATCCTGTTTGGCCATAAGCAAATATGCAGACGTTGTAACCATCAAGAACAGACCTGATCAGAGGTTGAGTGTCTGCAAACACCGCCTCTACAATTTCAAAGTTGAAAACAGTTAATACTCTTGATGAATCCAATAAGTACACAAATTCATCATTACCTTGAGATGCTGAAGGTCCAAACACTTTGTTGAATCTGAATGACTTGTGACCTTCTTTGCCATACTTGGAAGGTGTAGCAATTGATATACTTGACTCTTCTATGTGATCCACTGTGGTCAAGACACTTGTTTGTCCAGGCAAGAACGGTCTCACTCGACAATAAACCCGTATGCTCCCTGTTGTAATACTCATTAGACTCACTTTATATAAGTGTGACATGGTAGTTGTAGCATTATGCACTGTCGTGTTTACCTTTGAGGTCCTGAACTTGATTGTAAAGTTTCCTGTTCTCTTCAAGAACTCTTTGATACCCTGTAGCTGCATATGCAAGTCCACGCAAGTGCTCGCCTAACACCAAGAAAAAACGTCTCAATAACGATTGTTTGTGATCATAATTGAACTAAACATAGTATCCAAGGTTGTTCTTACCTAAACTTGTAAACTCTTGCTGGTATTTCATCTGCAAGAGACTAAGATCCACTTTTACAGCCTTTATATCATGTTTTAGTTCCTGAAAACATATACATCTTCCACATTAGTAATCACATATAATACAAAGTCCTGATACAAGAAACAGTATTGCACATGTATCTTTAGTGTTCACTCAGTGGAGTTATACCTCAGTATGAGTTTTCTGTCTGTCTAGAATCATTTGTTGCTTCTCTGCCTTGTCTTTTGAAATTACATAGACGTCACGATCTTGTGAAGCTTCCATGCCCATTGCTTCCATGTTGTTTACCATCTTTGTCACATCTTCTTCTTTGTACTGAAAAACATGTAATGTATAAACCAGTGGGACATATAATACACTTGATACAACTTAGATAACTAAAAATTGCTTACCAATTCGTTCTGTGTAGACAATCTACGTTCATATTCCACCATGACACTTTTCAGCATATCTTCCACAATCTAAGGAAGTAAACAAGAGCAGCATTTCAAAATAAGTTTTATCATTAGCTAAGTAAAAGAAGTGTAGCTAGCTATGTTCTTAATGCTTACACTGGGGACTTCTTCTTTACTCTTATCAGAAAAAACCGCACGGACAATGGCATCTACTGAACTAACAGTTCCCTGAAACAAAACCTAAAAGATGTAAGTTAAGATTCTTTACTTTGATACAATATTAAGGATTGTATTAGCTCACTAACTTCGTTTTTGGTATTAGAATCAAACAGAGGTTGTTCACTGGATGAAGTGTTAGAAGAGCTACTTGTTGTGACTGCATCCACTGGTGGTTCTGAGTCTTTGCGTTTGTATTGTTTTGCGATCCCAAACGTGGTTGGTTTCGAAGTCACAATGTATCTCCATGAACCGGTTCCACCGCTTTGCTTCCACTCACGGTATGACTTGAGAGCCAAGACACACTCCACTATTCTTGTGGCTTTACCTCCCTGTGAACACATCAAGCACAAAACATAGTTATTCTAATTGCTAAAATACTAATCGTTATTAAAAGAGTTAAAGTTAAACACTACTTAACCCAAAATACAATAATTTTTAGCATAGCTTATCATTTCTTTTTGTTTGCCAACACTAGTGGTCACACCACGACCCCACCACGACAGTACCATCGATGTGTCTGCAACTTATTGTACCAAATGATGGAAACATAGATCGTTTCCAAGCATGAGACCGACCGTTTTAGCTTTTGTCTAGGTAGCCCCTCCGGCAAGGTAGGTCACTCTGCCTTGATGACAATTAATTTACCTAACTCTCTACTAAGCATCAAATCTACTTTTGTATCAATTCCATTACTAGGCATCATCACTAATACTAGTTAACATGAGAGACTACTTATATGTTGTGTTTTGTTCCAATTACCTTCTCAAAATCAGAGACTTCAAAGGTGGGAATACCCATTTCCTCCACAACCACAAGAAAGTTTCGAAGGTTCTCAAAATACTGAAATGCAGATAGAGCTGCACCTTCTTGGTTAACAAGAGGAACATTTGGAGCTTCAACGACCTGTGTAATAAGTTTGGTAACAACAGAATCAATGACTGAGATCATGAGGAAAGATGGTCCTAATCACAAAAAATAAACATGGGCTATTAAAATAATAATTTCTGAAACACCTAAGAATATAACACAAAAGTGGTTACTAATCATGCCTTGCACTTCTTTACACAAGCAGGCTCAAAAGAGTCTTTAGAAAAAAGTCTAGCTTGAATAGATTATATATATTTATAATCCATAAGAATATTCTGTAAATAAAAAGTGTATTAGTAATATTGAAGCAAAAGTAATAAGAGAGTAACATACTTTTGGGACAGCACCAGGTTTAACTTTGTTGAGGACATTGCATAGCAAGATACCACTTCTCAAAGCAATTCTGAAGTCATCTTCTGAAGGATCTGCAGGCAAGTCTCTTCCTCCAACTACACCAAGTGTGTGTCTTATCCATCTTGCTGCTTCATTCCTTTTCAAGTCTGATGGATCTGCCGGCAAATCCCTTCCTCCAACTACACCATATTGAGTTATTAATATAAAATGTCGAAGAACATGTAGAAAAATAAAGGGTTTCTAATAGACTGATGTTAAGTAAGCTCATGATGATCTAGTTCGAACAAGAAACGTCAAGATTCTTCTTATTTGATCAAGAAAGAAGCTCAAGATGGTCTCATACAAGATCATACGCAAACAAACTTAAACAAGAATCGTCCCAGACTCGATGATCAATTACAAACCCTAACTTCAGAGAATTGAATGAACCAACAAAAAAGGAAAGAACAGGGGACGTACAAGTTTCATCGGCATTTTTGGAACTGGAATCAACACCAACGCTAACTTGAATGTTACGTTGTTTGATAAAATCCTCAAGGATCGATGCCAAACAGAGTCGTGAATCTTGTTGCTCCGTCATCATTAAGAAACAATCAATGCTTTTAGCTTGATCAGCAAGAAACCTCTCTAACTTTCCTTATTCAGCTCCTGAGCTCCGACTTAGACAATCTCACAATCAAAAACTTTCCAAAACTGAACCAAAGAAAAATCAAAGCTGTGTAGATACAAATGAATGTTATTCACTCAGGTTTTTAAAGAAGATCAAGTGAGAAAATTTGTGAAAAAAGATATGACCTATCTCTCTCTCTTTATTTTTCTTGTAAGATCAAAACAAATGAAAAGAAGAAAATGAAGATGAAGAAGAAAAATAAAAGAGCCACGCATGAACCCATAGGCTCCGAGTCTCCTGGGTTTCTATAGATGGACAATTTCAATATAAACTTTTAAAAAAATCCTTGTATTTTTTCTATTGTTAATTACTGCTTTATTATAATACGTACGAACATACATAGGAGTGGTGAAAATATATTTAGAACAAAGACTTTATATTCCCTATATTTAATTTCAACCATCTACCATAATGGTATTAAGATATTTACCTTAGAAAATATGTTTTCACAGAATCTGTGACCATTAATGTTCATAATTAATCTTTGTATCCTAATGATTTGCACTAATGTCATTTTTTACCATAATCTATGTTCAAATCTAAGAATACAAAAAATATAAAAGTAACTTTGTTTACTAAGATTTTAATTGGCCAACCATTAATAGGGAATTTGTGTTTAATCTGAACTTTTTTTATACAAAAGTTAAAGAAAGACTTTATTAGAACTTTAGACTATATATATGTATACAGCCGTCTGCCGATGCAGAGCATTTTGATCGATGTTTAATCGTAAACTTGACTTTATCACTAAAGGAGAATTTTTATAGCTATTTTCTATAACTATTTTTTTTCTTGGGTATATGTTTCAGGCCAATAAACATGATATCATGATTAGATAGTTTGATAACCATAAATAATTAAAGGCCGGCATGAAAATATATTTATAATTTATGCAAAGAACTAAGACATAATTGGTTCAACCAGAAATAAGATATTTACAAATACAAAAGAAAAAAGTTTTGCTGATGATGATCGTAGCCACATCTTTTGGAAACGACCCTTTTGATTATCCATTATTCCATTTAATTGAGAATTATATATTTAAATTTCTTGTAGACTCTCGTTTTGTTTGTCAATACTTTCTCTTTGTTATATATTGATTGAACATGATACCAACTCATTCAGAAAATGAGTGCATATATTTATTTCTTTAATGTATATAGCCGTAAAATATTGGAAAACATACACGTATTACCACGAAGTTGTAGAGGTCGCTACCGTTTAATATTTAGAATCTTAGAATTTCTGCCTTCAGGACTAGTTTAGCACCCAAATGAGAAGATTAGTTTAGCACGTTGGCAACCTTATGTAAATAATTGTATGTATCAATGTATGTCATGGATGTTGTGAGCCGTGAATGCAGTGAAAGACATATATGTTACATTTGTAATAAAATACATACGGATCGAAGTAATTAACTGGACACTGATCTTAAGTATTTTTCACTAAAACCGCATGCTAAAAAAATAAAATTTTCTAATTTGAGTTTTGGCCAAATAATTAATTAATACAATGTGTCGTAACATACAATCATTTCATCTGCTGGTATTAGTCGAAAGACATTTTAAACTTGTGCATGTGATAACTAATTCCTTTTGAGTTCATTATATACCACTAAATGCGTTTATTTGAAGATCGACTGATATATATATATATATATATATATATAAAGTTTGTTATCAAACACATAGACTTTGATATGAAAAAACAAAATATTTGCATTGCAATTAACATTAAGCTCGGTTAGGGAATACCAGCACTACTATAAATGGTAAAATTGCGTGAGCTGCTCGAAGTATCCAACCCAAGGATTGAATAAGTCAGAGTATCTTTATCCCTCATTTTTTAGGGTCTCTTATTTGGGGGGACCACTTTTTTAAGAGAGAGGGTCTCTTATGTATACCAAATAGGAAACCCATATCATTGGTCTTTTGCACTGTTCGCGGGCCCCAATGACACGTGGCGGCCCGCGATTGGTGTATTTTAATTTTTTTTTTTTAAATACTAAAAAATAAAAAAAAAAAAAAATAAGAAACCCATTAGAGGGTTTTGGGATAAAAATGCTCTCAAGACACAACACGTTTGCGCCTTACCAAACAAATTAATATTCCGACAACATTGACGTACTTTATAATAACTGAAAAGAATTGGTAAACCGTTGAAAAAAAGAAGCAAAAATTGAATATAATTTTCAAATCAATTGCGTATGAAACTGAATAAGGCCCTTGGTTAATTGGTTAAGACTTTCAAAATTAGCATATGATTTTCAAGACTGTTTATTTATTTTTTTCGTTGTATTTTACATTTCTTTTAACGATAAGATTTGTACGCCTTCAATAAAACAGAAAACTCGACTCAACCCATATATGTGACTACATCACTTGCTACGGACATTATAACTAGAAATAGGTAAAATATATTTAATTAAAATTCTTCTAATGGTAATCATTTCTTGTCTCTCAAGGAACTGATAATGATTCACGAAAGTTATCATTACATATGATGAAATAAATAGAAGATTTGACGTTGACTGCATGAAATCCGTATAAATAGAGGTATACGGATCATATGTAACACCATTTTCTCCAAACTGATAATAACCATATTATAATAAAAGATTAACATTGTGGAGATGTACAAACTAATGCCTCACGTGTTACTATTGTTACTAGTGATTCATGTGTACACCTATGTCTCAGCCGTCCATCTCCAACCCAATTCCACGACAGTAATTGAGGTTGATTTCCCGGGTTGGCGGCGAGAGCTTCGAGGCGGAGGTGGCGGAGGCAGTAGTGGTGGTGGAGGAGGACGCGGGGGTGGTGGAGGCAGCAGCAGTGGTCGAGGTGGTAGCAGTGGTGGAAGCGGCAGCAGTGGTCGAGGCGGCAGCAGTGGTCGAGGTAGTAGCAGTGGTCGAGGCGGTAGCAGCGGTCGAAGAGGAGTAGGTAGTAGTGGTGGTTCTAGGGATGATGGATCTTCTGAGGGTGGTAGCAGTGGAGGCGGCAGCGGGGGAAATGGTATTGGCGGTGGTAGCAGCCGTGGCGGCCACTTTCCACGGAGCAACGACGGTGACTGCCTCAAACACCGTGGTCTCACGGGTATTCTATTATCTATCGTCTTCGTAAGCTGTTTGATTCTTATACGTTAGGACATTACTTAATGTAATTAAAAATAGACTTTGATTACTAGTGTTTGGTGCTAAAGTTTCCTTTATTGTACAGTTGTTTGTGTGTTGACATTTTACTATTCTTTTGCATGTATGTATTTAGAAAATAAAATATTATAGTAAGTGCATTGCAAGAACAATTCTCTCCTGCAAATTACAAAAGTTACTATTTAAATCGGAAGTTGTAAAAGTTGATTCCAGCTACTAGAAATAGAAAATATCATAAGAAAAAACATTGATACAAGAATTATTTACTCTTTCGTAAATACAATAATAAATCTGAACCATGCTATAATTCCATCTCCATTGACATGCATGGGAGCAAACTCTCTCGAGATTCTTATACAAAGAACCGCCGATGGTAGATCTTTGGTTCCTCTCGGGAGACTCTAAGAACCGCCGATGGTGTAAGTGATGTCCCACGAATCTTCAGAGTCCAACCTTATGTCCATCTCAATCACAGGTTAGAATGTTAGATTATCATAATCGAGAAGAAATGGTAAACGTTTGAAAAAGGAACCAAGAATTGAATATAATTTAAAAATCAATTTCGTATGACATCCAGTGAGGTCATTGGTAACGAGAACCAGTCTTTGGCTGCTATAATACGACACTTTCAAACTCGACTGTTTATATGAGTTCTAAAATCTGGAAACTAGATTCACAATATGTTTGGTAATAATAATAAAACACTATTTTTACGAATTTGGTCGTAATGGTAAGCGATAATTATTCACGCAGATGGGCTAGTGGTAGGGCGATGTCCGGCTGAGGGTGCAAACCCGATACTCCGGTTTCGAACCCCCACAGCTGTAAATATTTCCGTGGGTCACGAGAGTTTTCACATGGGTTTCCCTCGTCCCTCAGACCATTAGCGTAACCAGGGGTCTTTAAGTGGAAGTTTAAAAATTCTGTAATGACGTAGGTTTTGGTCCGGTGGGCTAGTCGATCACGCTTAGTGGTCGGAGACTGAGTTATAAAAAAAAAATAGTTTAATTTAGTTTGTGTTTGGTTTGGCTCAATGGACTTTGATTTGATTTGTGTTTGATTTAGTTTAGTTTATGTTTCTTTAATTCACTTGAGTTAGTTTTTGGTTTTGTTATTGTTTGATTATAAAATAAAAAAAAATTATTATTTGACTTTTATAATATCTCTTTATATTTAAATGTAAAGTCCACCATCGCAATATAATAATTTTATATTATTGTCTTCGAATATAATATAAATATTATAAATAGTTTTCGATTGTAATGATAATATATAAAATTTATATTATATTATATATTATTAGATGTGTTTTTTTATATTTATTTAGAAGTAAAAGATAATTATGTTTTAATTTTTATGGGCCTGTCAAACGTTCACCTGTAAACACTTAATGGGCCTTTTCATATCAGTGAAAATGGCTGACAAAAAACAAAAAAAAAAAACTTTTCAAAATGTCAATGGAATAAGTCGACGGTTGAATCCAAACAACTTTCTGGTGTCAACAACACTGAAACTCCAATTTGCATCCGAGCAAAGAAGGAAGGAGAGAAAGAGATCAACGATGAACTCCTCCAATCTACAACCAAACCCTACCGTATCACCACAACACCTCTTCACCTCCATCGACATGGGAACAAACTCCTTCAAGCTCCTCATAGTCCACGCCGATCCTTCCACCAGATCCTTCGTCCCCGTCCATCGTCTCAAGGAGCCAGTCGTACTCTCCCGCGAATCACCAACCCTAATCTCCTCCCAATCCCAATCCCGCGCGCTCCAATCCCTCCGCAAATTCAAAAACCTCATCCTCTCGCACAACGTCCCACCGAACCAGATCCGCTGCGTCGCGACGGAGGCCTTACGCCAAGCGGAGAATCAGAAACACTTCGTGGAGACGGTCTTCGACGACGTAGGGTTACGGATCGATGTGCTTTCAGGAGAAGAGGAAGCGAGGTTGGTTTACTTAGGCGTGCTTCAGTTTTTACCTGTGTTTGAGAAGTGTGTCTTGTGTATTGATATAGGAGGTGGATCTACTGAGTTTGTGGTAGGTAAGTGTGGTGAGGTTAAGCTTGCGGTTTCGTTGAAGCTAGGTCATGTGAATTTGACGCAGATGTGTTTTGGATTGGTGGAGATGAGGGAGTATATACGTCGTGTGATTGGTGAGTCTAGGTTGGGGGATAGGTTGAGAGAGTCTGAGGGGTTTGAGGTTGTTGTGGGGTCTTCAGGGACGATACGAGCTATTGAGAACGCTGTTTTCAGTGGCTATGGAAGTGATTTGTGTCGGTTTGATCTCGAGGAGGGGTATAAGAGGGATTGGAGATTTGGTAGAGGTGAGTTGAGTAGTGTTGTGGAGAAGCTGTGTAGTGAAGGAGATGAAGAGTTGATTAGGAGGGAAGGGTTTTTCAGCAGAAGAGCAGAGTTTATTGTTGCTGGGGCTGTGTTGTTGGAGGAGATATTTGAGGCTCTGGGGATTGAGGAGATGGAGGTGTCAGAGTATGCGTTGGCGGAGGGTGTGATTGCTGATTCTTTGGCTAAAGCTTTTGGTGGATTATATGATTTGAATGCTAATGCAAGGTGGAGATCGGTCATGAGGCTTGCCACGCGACTCAATGGGAAAAAGAGAATGAATCATGCAATACACTGTGCTAACATCGCCAAGGTATATTTGTTAGATATTGATTGACAGATATTCCATAAATATTGTTGCTTTTGTATCATATCTTTTGTGCAGGTGCATTCTGTGCTGGGTATCTATTGTGATATTTAGCTCTCTGTACACTGGGTATCTATAAATTTGATAGGAGAATGATTTTCCAGGAGATCTTTGTAGGTTTGAGGAAGTGCAATGACTTTAACGTCATATTAGATGATAAGGATCTTGAGTATCTTGAAGCTGCTTGTTTCTTACACAATATTGGAATCATCACAGGGAAAAAGGGGTATCATAAGCAGTCTTATCACATCATCAAGGTTAGTTCATTTAACTCTGTTAAAAAACACTGAACATAGCAATTTATAAACCTTTTTGTAGGTTTTCATTGTCTACTTTTGCTATTAATAGTTTCTTCTTTTGTAGAATGGAGATCATCTCTACAGCTACACAGCTGAGGAAGTCGAGGTATCGTACCTTCCTTAATCTTCTAGAAAGAGGAACTTGTCTTGAATTTACTGTTTCTCTGATTCTGTTTCACATGATTTGCAGCTTATAGCAATGCTAACGAGATACCAAAGAAAGAAGTTTCCCAAGCTTGATCGTGCACCTTTTAAGAACTTCGCTGAGAAGGTAATGTGTCTTATATTTCCGTTTTGCAAACTACGCTCAACCTGTTGATGTGGTTGTTCTGATCATTATTCTCTCTGTTTCAGGCAAAGCGAAAGTTCATTATCATGTGCTTGATTATACGATTATCAGTTCTACTGCAACGGAGTGAGAGTATGGATTTCCAAGAAGTTGAATTTCTCGAATCTTCTAATAGCTTCAAACTTGTAAGAAATTTTCTTCTTATCACTCTATGCCATTCCATTGTCTTAATGACATGGAATTTTTTATCACTATCTTTTCACGTGCATTAAGTAAATCACTACCTTATCGACGAGCATTTAGTATAATCAATGAGGGAGAGTGGTGAAATGCGACAAACTATCATGTATTTCAGTTTCATTTGTATACGGAATGATGTCACAAGATCCTTAGTGATTCATTATTTTTCTGCAGGTGCTTAAACAACAAAACCATGAACCTTTAGTGAGTGGTTCTCAAGATCAAGCAGAAGAAGATTCCGATGCATTACAACTGGAGCAAGAAGTTGAGCGTTTTAAAAGGGTAAAGTATCATTATCACATAACTTCTATTATCAAATGTTTACAATTCATGCAATGAACTGTCCAGCTATCAGCAGGTCTCTATAATTGATTTAGAAGCAGTAACAGCGACAAAAATAGTTAACTAAAACCAAAGGAAACCTAAAGAGTGAAAATAACAATAACTTTTCTCTCGTGTAAATTGAGGAGACCTTAATAGATAAACTCCATATGTAACTTTCTGGTTATTTTTTTTGGCTTGAACTCAGCAGCTATTCAAGAAGGAAATGATGGTTGTTTTTCCTTCCTGAAAATCAATCTGAGGGGACATGTCATTCGGTATTGAACTGAAGCTTTCCCAGGTAGTCATTTCCTCATTAATGATCAAAAAACAAGTCATATAATCTGCAATCATATACCATTTCCTCATGTGATTATCTATTGCAGACAGTCTTGCAGTGTTGAACAATAAACTGATGGTAATACTAAACTTCTCTAGATGCAGAGAATGAATGGGAACTCTCTCCAGTGATGGGGAAGTCTTCCCTTATAATTGGCCTGAGACGATGAGCAAAAGAGACGGTGCATCACCCGATCGAACCTCTGTAAATGTTGGTCCTAACTCTTGTATAACCCTACATTGTTTCTTCATCTTTAGTGTGTATTTCTCTCTTCATCTTTGGTTGTTGTTTATTTTCGTTTGGTTTTAACAAAAAGAACAACCAAATTATACTAAAGTGGAATGTACAGGTCGAAGCACCATTTGCGAGATGTATCATTCTAACAAGTAGCTGAGTTGCGGTATCATAATGACATTTCTTTTGCTTACAGAACAGTGTAGAGGTTATAGTGATTACTATGCCTCACAATCAAAGAAACGTGAGTAATACTACAAGAGAGAGAGTTTTGTCTTTTCATAGAGGAAAAAAACGAGATTTGTCATTCATAAAACCGTGAAGCAGTGATCAACGTTTTGTTTGGTTTCCTACTCACTTGATGTAGTAAGATAACCATTTAAAGCCCTCGCCGTATCCCATTTTGCGGACGATGCTGCACATGAAGACCTCAAGGGGACGAACACCAGATTCTCCAAGACTCACATTGCTTTTACCGGTAGTGAAATTGGTGAGACCCAAGTGATACCTGAGCTCATCTTCAGAGGCTGCATAAGGAATATCAATCTTGTTGCCAAGAATAAGAAAGGGGACAGTAGCTAAGGCTTCATCAGATAGAAGAGCGTCAAGCTCTCTTTTAGACTCCACAAATCTCTCCTTGTCGTAAGCATCCACTAGGTACACAACTGCATCAACCTTTACACAAACAGAGAGAAAAGAGTTCGTATCAGCATAGGTATCTTCTGATTTTGATTACAGCAAACATAACCAAGAGAGTTTCTATCTAAACTAAACATTTCCAAGACTCTTATCAAAGAGATTATCACATTAGTAACTCAAATGGGATGTAATAAACACACAAAACATGTCTCTAGTGTTACTAGGATGATGTTGTGATGGCAAAAGAGAAGAGATGTATAAAACCTTGGCATAGTAGTCTTTCCAGACCCTACGAGCAATCTGATGGCCACCCAAATCAAAAGCCTTGAACTTGATTTTGCCAATGCTCAGTTCCTCAGATGTTGGATGCTGTGTTGGCTGGTGCTGTACTAATCTCTGCAACCACACAAGACAACAAAACGAGATTAAGCATGTTTGATTTCGACCATCTTCAAACACATGTCCTAAACACACAATCAGCTATTTAAAAAATCCCTTCTGGAGATTAAGCATGTTTAGTTTCACAGTACTATGGAGTTGCCAGATAATCCAAAAAGAGAGTCGAGATTAGAATCTACAGGAGCTAAGGAATAGTCACCTCGTCTTTGAGCATGTGAAGCAAAGTAGTTTTGCCGGCATTGTCGAGCCCTAGAAACAATATCTTCGCCTCTTTCTGCCACAACCCTAACGTCGCCAGGATTCCATAGAACCAATCGAACAAAAACATCACAAACTCCTCTTCCTCCTCAGATCTGACGGAGACCACAATAATAAAACCCTTTATGATCTTCGTAACAACTATCAGAGAACGAAGCTATTCAGACAGATATCGAGATGAAGAACCAAAATCAATTATGTAATAATATTTATACGAAAAGGAATAATAAACACGTGGATGATAAATAGCTTGTGAATTGATGTGGACACTTCTGATTGGTACTCATCGTTGTCGGTGATGTCATTCAATTAACAGTGAACCGTTCGATCAAATAAATCAACAGTTCAGATCTTGTTAGACCATAAAAGGAAGAGAGGTGTCGACAATAAATAAATCAACGGCAGGAGATGAGTAAACAGATCCAACGGCTTATATTAAACTTAAAAGTTATTACATTCATCACTCGAATCATTCTATTGAAACCAAACAACGATCGGGGTTGAACGATTCTAAGCCCTTTCACCTCTGATTCTTCTCGCGAGCTGTATATCCTTAGGCATGATCGTCACCCTCTTGGCGTGGATCGCACACAAGTTAGTATCCTCAAACAGTCCAACGAGGTAAGCCTCGGCAGCTTCCTGGAGAGCGGCGACGGCGCTGCTCTGGAAACGAAGATCCGTCTTGAAATCCTGAGCTATCTCTCTCACTAGCCTCTGGAAAGGGAGTTTACGGATCAGAAGCTCGGTGCTCTTCTGGTACTTCCTGATCTCTCTTAAAGCCACTGTTCCTGGCCTGAATCTGTGTGGCTTCTTCACTCCTCCGGTGGCTGGAGCTGATTTCCTCGCTGCTTTTGTCGCGAGTTGCTTCCTTGGTGCCTTGCCTCCGGTGGATTTCCTTGCCGTCTGCTTGGTACGAGCCATTGCGATTGGTTGATTGGTTTCTCGAGAAAAGATGTAGGAGATTGAGATCTGGATTGCGAATGTTTGGGTAGAGGAAGAGAGTATTTATAGTCAGGGAAATAACAAGAAGCGGGAAAAAAAATTATATATACTTAATCTGGACCGTTAATTATTGTTTTAATCGACGGATATAAGGCGCTTATATTATCACGATCCGCGTGAAAGTCATATTAGCCGTAGATTTAGTGAATCGTACGGATATTTTCTCTCTGCCCAAATAGCGATCCATGTGAATATGTATAAACCAATCAAATACGTTTTGTCAAAGACATTTATACCCCTATCTTTTTTCTAAAATACACATTAAGGCCCGTTATGAGATTTGGGCTTGTAACATGATCTTTGTGAAATCATAATAGCCGTAGATAAGTAAAAATCATTTGTGGCCCTCTATTTTTCTAAAATACACACTAAGGCCCACTATCAAAGTGAACTTCAAATGATTATAACAGTGTTAGGATCAAGACAATGAACGTTGGAGTTAATTACAAGAATCTTATAAGTTCTGCTATGTTAACTGTGAATGTCCTGGAAGTTTAGCTACACCTCTAACATCCATCAGTTTCCGGAATCTCTGAGCATCTGTGAATCTTCCAGTACCGCAAAAGATGTTAGACATAAGCACATAGTCACCTCCATGGCTTCTCTCTATCTCCATCAGCTTCTTAGTAACCCTCTCAGCCATTTCAGGATCATCATAAACACTACAAGCTCCAAGCAGCATTCTCCAAACCACAGCCTTTTGGTCGGATGGTATCTCCAAAGCAATCTTCTCTGCTTCTTCTAATCTTCCTTTTCTTCTCAGCATGTCTACTAGACATCCATAGTGTTTCACATCCGGGGTGATCTTGTACTTGCTTACCATCTTGTTGAAAAACTCTAGAAACTCTTCTTCTGCTAACCCTCCGTGGCTACAAGCGTTTAAAACACTGATCATGGTCACTCTGTTCGGTCTCAATCCCAATCTTTCCATGTCTTTGAACATACTGACCGCTTCTTTGCCCATTCCATGCATTGCAAAGGCAGAGATCATCGTTGTCCACGATACCAGATTCTTTCTATCGTTCGGAACCTCCATGAAAAACTTCAACGAGCTTTGGATACACCCACACTTTGCATAAGCGTCGATGAGAGAGTTTGTCACACGGATGTCACATGGAACAAACCCTGTTTTCACAACATAACCATGGACCGATCCACACAGTCTTAAATCTCCAAAGCTCCAAACAGCTGGAAGAATCGCGAGAAAGGTGATCTCGTTTGGCTTAATTGCGTCACAAGCAACCATTCTCCAGAACAGGAGTATAGCTTCCTTGGGTTTATTCACTCGTGCATAGCCATCAATGAGAGTGGTCCAAGACACTACCGTCCGATTCGGCATCTTCTCCAACAAGCAAAGAGCTTTCTCAAACTCTCCCAAGTTAGTCAGGCCAGTGATCATCACATTCCAAGTTACAGAACTTCTGTCAGGTATTTCGTCGAACACTTTGTAAGCATCAACTCTATTTCCGGCAGCAAGATACATTCCGACCAAAGCTGTCTGGACATAGACATTAAACTCAAAACCCAGTTTTAGCGTCAACCCATGTAGTTCAATCCCCAGTAGTGGATACAGGAACCGAGGATTCGAAGTTGCTTTGATGAGAAAGAGGTAAGTGAAACTATCAAAAGGAGGCAGTTTCTTGTCGTGATCAGACAGGAAGTGAAGCTGTTGTAGTTGGTCGTAGAGGAAGTAAGCACGAAGAGGAGTTTCTCCAAGAGAATAGCATCGAAGCAGAGGATTGAAAAGGAGAAGCTTCCCAGAGTTTTGATTCTGATGAATGAGAAGAAGACCAGCAGTGATGAAGTGAGAATGGAGCTGGTGGATGATTCTAGGATTCGATTCATTCTTGCGCAGAAGATAGTCAAGGTGTTGAATCGAGATGTTGTTGTAAGAACGCTTGATGATTGTGTAAGAGCGACAAGCGATGAATCTAGCTGAAGCAAACAAGAACATATCTATGAAACTTGGCGAGAACGAAACCACCGTCTTCATCGCGGATCATTCAAAGGTCATGACTCTCTGCTATCTCTGATCAATCGGACAATCACAAACAGAATTATCCTCTTTTAGGCAGGAAAATCCTGAAGAATCAAGCAATTGCATGCAGCTATGGCTCTCTCTGAATTAGATCGTGGAGTTCTCGTTTTCTTCATCTAGTCTCCTCGGTTTGCTTTTTCTTCGTTTCAAAAGAATGGCATTAAACAGTTATCCGAGACGCTACAAAAATCTGGGCCCCATCATCTTGGACTTCGTTTTATCCAACCGGAAATTACTTTATAAAGATCATCTCCTTTTCATGTCTGGGCCAAACACTTGCTGTCTTCATCTTCGTAATGGGCTTTCCATTATTTTAGCATTAGAGTGTTACCTTTTGTAATTGTAACACCTTGCCACTTTTAAATATAAATGCACCAAAGTTTAGCAAAAAAAAAAACATAACTGTCTAAAGATTCTGTTTTTACTTTTACTTTTTCTTGGCTACTAACACCAGAGATTCTGTTATATTTCTGTTAAAACCCATGGGCTTTTTCACCTTTGTGGCCCATTTTAGATACTCTGTTTTAGCGGGAAGGATCCAACAAATAATCTAAAGCCGGATCCGACCCAACAGCACCAGACGACTCGTCCTCCACGATCTCCATCTCCAGTTTCAGCTCCACCAACAAAAAAAAAAACAGAAGATCTCAGAGGAAGTAGAGAGACTAACGAAGATGTCGCTGAGGCCAAGCACACGCGCGGAGCTGAGGAAGAAGATATACAAGACAGGTGTTGATGCCGATGAAGCTAGGCGGAGGAGAGAAGACAATCTCGTCGAGATCAGAAAAAACAAGCGTGAGGACAGTCTCCTCAAGAAACGCCGCGAAGGTATGATGCTCCAGCAGCAGCAGCAGCAGCCTCTCGGAGCTGGTCTCGACGCCCTCCAGAGCGCTGCCACCGTTGAGAAACGAGTAAGTCGCTGATTTGAATTACGAGTTTGAATTGGATCATTGGATTTGATTTGTTAGTGATGGATCTTTGTTTTCCTTATTGAAAGAGTGAGACTTCTGATTGTAATTGCCATTCAAGTATAGATCTCTGCTTTATGACAACACATCTGATCATGTTCTGTTTGATCTTGTTAATGGATTGGATTGTTACATTTATTGCCGTGGAGATAGCTGTTTATGTTCTGTTTTGACAGTTAGAAGGTATCCCAATGATGTTACAAGGTGTTTATTCTGATGATCCTCAAGCTCAGCTTGAAGCCACTACTCAGTTTAGAAAGTTATTATCTATAGGTAGGTGTACTCTTTTTTTTTTTATCCTTTCAGACCGATGGAATAGACATATGAACATGGTTGTTTATAATTTGATGAGCAGAGCGCAGTCCTCCAATAGATGAAGTGATCAAAGCTGGTGTTATCCCACGTTTTGTGGAGTTTCTTGGAAGGCAAGACCATCCACAACTTCAGGTAAATCTTATGCTTCCTATATTTTAGATTTGGCCTTTATTAATTGCGCCTTTATGTCTGGTGGCTTACTTTAAAGTTTGTTTTCAGTTTGAGGCTGCATGGGCTTTGACCAACGTTGCGTCAGGAACATCAGATCATACTCGGGTTGTGATTGAACATGGGGCGGTACCTATCTTCGTTGAACTTCTTAGCTCTGCTAGTGATGACGTTCGAGAGCAGGTTTGTCACTAACTAGCTGTAGATAATTGTTGCTCTCATTTGCACTTCCATTTTATACTGTGATCAGGATACATACCTCCAAGTTCTGTGGCCGTATTTGTTTTTTTCTTTTTTTGTTGTTGTTTATATACATATATATGTATATTTATTATTATGAAATCATAATCAGCCAAGTGCTTCTCTGTAGTTCTTGTTCCTAAACAGTTAATTTTGTCTTACAAACGTTTTTATACAAATCTATTGCAGGCGGTGTGGGCCTTAGGGAATGTTGCTGGAGACTCGCCAAACTGCAGGAATCTTGTTCTCAGCTGTGGTGCTCTTATACCATTGCTGTCTCAGTTAAACGAAAATTCAAAGTTATCCATGCTAAGGAATGCTACATGGACCTTGTCCAACTTTTGTCGTGGGAAACCACCAACACCATTTGAAGAGGTAGAACTGGAGAATCTTATGTAACTTGATTTGTCTGTACAGTCTTATATTATGGGTCAAAATTTTTAATTGGATTTGTTTGGTTGCGTTCCTCACATTATTCGAGCATGATGTTTGATATTTATATGTTCCAGGTGAAGCCTGCCCTGCCAGTTCTTCGGCAACTTATCTATCTAAATGATGAAGAAGTTCTCACAGATGCCTGCTGGGCTCTATCCTACCTTTCAGATGGTCCCAATGATAAGATTCAGGCTGTGATCCAGGCTGGTGTCTGTCCACGACTTGTGGAGCTTCTGAGGTTAGTTCCTTTTTGCTATATTATTGCTACAGTAGCTGGTCTCTAGTTTTTTCCCTTCAGATTCGTATTGCTTTATTAGTTGGTCTTTTCATCAATGGAGTTGACATCTTCAAATTTGTGATGTTTTTAATACCTTTTAGAAATTGAGTGTTGTTTCACTCCCTTGAATTCTTGTTCTTGTTCTTCTCTATACTAACTAATAATATTTGTCTTCAAGTCATCCATCACCTACGGTTCTCATACCTGCACTTCGAACTGTTGGGAACATTGTAACTGGTGATGACTCTCAGACACAGGTATGATCTGTGAAGAATGCCTCTATTTTGTGTTTTGGTTGTTTGCATTAGCATTTTGACTGCAACTGTATCTTTTCAGTTTATAATTGATAGTGGTGTACTTCCACACCTTTATAATTTGCTTACGCAAAATCACAAGAAAAGTATTAAAAAAGAAGCTTGTTGGACTATCTCAAATATCACTGCGGGGAACCAAGCTCAGATAGAGGTATGGGTTTTCTTTCTGATAGAATTAGGCATGTCAAGAATCATTTGTTTGTGGAAAATAGTATGCTAATGCTATTTCATTCCTGATTCAGAGAGAAGTTATATTGAGTATGTTCAAGTTATGTTTACTCTTTTCTCTAGTTTAAAACCAAGCAAAGTTAAATTGTACTAGTTTGCTAGTGTAATATGCCAACAATACTTGTTACCAAAATTATTGAGAGCCATCAGAGCTTAAAGACATTTTTTAATCATTTTATATTGTTCAAACAATAGGCTGTGGTTGGTGCTGGATTAGTCCTTCCTCTTGTGCACTTGCTTCAGAACGCAGAGTTCGATATAAAGAAGGAAGCTGCCTGGGCCATTTCCAATGCCACATCAGGAGGGTCTCACGAGCAGATTCAGTAAGTCATCTCTAGTTCTAAGCATTTGCTAATAACTGATTTACACTTCATAGTGTTCACTCTTACCTGTCTTATACCATCATCTATCTCAATATCGAAATATGCTATAACAGAGTTTTGCATGTAGATATTTGGTGAACCAAGGCTGCATTAAACCTCTTTGTGATCTCCTAATCTGCCCTGATCCGAGGATTGTGACAGTGTGCCTCGAAGGGCTTGAAAACATTCTCAAGATTGGTGAGGCTGACAAAGAGATGGGATTAAATGGTGGGGTGAATCTCTATGCTCAGATAATAGAAGAATCTGATGGATTGGACAAAATTGAAAACCTTCAATCACATGACAACAATGAAATATATGATAAGGCCGTTAAGATCTTGGAAAGATATTGGGCTGAAGAAGATGAAGAACAGATTATGCCAGAAGGTGGCAGTGAAAATCCACAACAGGGATTCAGTTTCGGGAATAACCAGCCAGCTGCTCCCCCTGGTGGATTTAAATTTGGCTAAAAAGGGTATAGAACAAATTGAAATCATGAGTTTGGGAAACTTGAGATTCTTCTTTTTGCAACTGTTATTTGACGTTGGCAGGTTCAAGTTTGAGGTTTTGAGTACTGGTTCAAAAAAGGCTTTTCTGTTTTTTATTCTTCTGAATCATTCTGAGTTTGTATCTTAATATCCTAAAACTCTGGGGTAAATCTTGTCTAGTGTGGTTACTGGTTTAGGAGATGATAAGACTTTGTATTTGTCACTTCTATCTTTGTTGTTATTATAGTTTCTAAAACTTTTACTTGTCAGAGTGCAAATACAAGAAACGTTGTTTGATTGCAAGAGTCTAGTCTTGTTGAATAAAGTCTTCAAACGAATTGGTTAAGAAAAGCTATAATCTCATCAATACAAGGACATAGCTCAATTAAAACAGAGAGATACAACTTCAACTGATCTTTTTTTAAGCTCTGGAAACTCGAACGCTGTTATGCCATTGCACTCTATCAGTTCTGTCCCTTTTTTTGTTTGGTCTCAGGGACTAGAGGCTTTATCACGAGCTTAGGCTTTGTGCTGACTAGCCTATGTGGAAGCACTGAAACAGCAGCTACATAGGAGCCATTTGGTATTCTAGAGAGCGGTAATAGTTCCACCAGAACACACAACTGCAACATTTTTAACACCAATCTTCAAAACTTTATAAACCGTATAACACAACAAGGTTTTGGATTATTTTTTTTATATATGTAAATTACCTCTGGAGACTTGAGATCCACAACTGAGTCAGGTACAATGGCTTTCACTCCGGCCGCCACAGTTTCAAAGCATTTAGTGCGGTCCAGCAATGGACATTGATCTAGAACCTCTGATGCTTTCTGGATCTTTCCTTTTGTCTCCTCCACACCTCTTCGGTTATATCCAGCTGCAAACTATATGGTAGTATATGATTAATAGCCACTGCCATAAAGTCTAACGATATCCTCAACTATGAAACTTGATTATGCAAACAAATGTTTCTTTTACCTTCACTGGTGTTGAGAGTGTGTTTTGTTTATCATCGACAAACCGCTGAACAAGCTTTGATACTGTTTCCTGAAGTTCTTTCTCTGTCAAACTACAAGTGGCTTGAACAGGGAACATCCGATGGCACCAGCTGCATCATTCAAATCATAAAGTACTAGTTTCATCATGAAAACTTTCACATCAATGGAATCTGAAAAGACAGTGATCAATAGTTCCTAAACAGTCTGATATGCAAGACAATCCCCTCTCTGAGACTATCATCAGAACTCTATAAGCAATCTTACTAAAAGGTAGAGTTAAATGATCCTAAGGCGAATGATAGACGGTCAACAGCATACACTTCAAATAAATGACCGTTCACTTACTAACATTTCACCAGATTCGTTAATGTATATGAAATAATAAGAAGACTTACACTGGTGCCTTGAGAGCTCCAGATTCCATACACTGGAAGATTCTCGACACGATATCTGTAGTATCCATAGCGTTCTCAACAGGGAAAGTAAGAAGAAGCAAGCCACTCTTTGTCAGCTTAACCAATGACATGATAGACTTATGTTCTTCATTGACACTTTCTTTGGCCGATTTGAGATCCTCAACATTTGGCTTTTCACCTAAAGAAGGGCACCAAAAGTTAGAAAAAAAGAAAAGACAAACCAGTGACTATGCTCTTCAAAAGTTACCTGTTTCCTGCAAGGTCGTCTTCACTTCGTCTTCTTCTGTCTCTTGTGCACAAAGTTTTGGTCTCTTAGATGCATCAGAAGACTTCAAAACTTCATCTTTCTCCTCACCTATAGGCAACAATACTTTTCCAAGGATAGACATGACCTCTTTGGTTGCACTTTTCTCCCTTTCTGATAAACAGTACATAACACCCTCAAGTCTCAGTTCATAGGGACAGTTGTATATCTCAATTCAACACAGATTCAATAAGCTCACAACACATAAGACTCGGAGACAACAGAGGGAAACAATCATACTGATGCTGCAAGTGACGAGAAAACCGGAATGAGAATGATGAAGCAGAGAAGTGGGAGCTGTGTAATCAAACCGAGGGATGCTTATGATGCTCGCGTGTTGCTCCCATGGCGCCAAGGCTTCAGCTTCCTCTTCTCTTTCTCTCTTTTCACAAACAGGCTCCTCCCCAATTGCTTTTTCAACATCCTTCACTACTTCTTCTAGAGCAGCAGCCATTGTTACTCTCTATGAGCGGCAGAGAAGCTTGAATCGATTTATCTACCCTATTCTCCCCTGTTTCGCTGTGTTTTGGTTTGAAGAAACTCAAAGTCTTGACCTTTAGCAGTTTGATAGGTCTGCTGAAACGCAACGTTAAGACAGCAAAACGTTAAAACAGCTAAAACCCTAAACACTTAAACTCTCTTCACTATTTTTCGTTTAAGTACACGATTAAGCGGTCTGGAATGTGCGATTGCGTTTTAGGCCCTTTTAAACCCTGAAACGCGACTTTTCATTGAGACAACGCACCTCCAAGCAGCTAAAACCCTGAAGTCTTAAGAGCTCCGAATCAATCTACCCAACTCTGTGTGTCTGTGAGAGGAGAAGAGATGCAAGTACTTGCGAAGAATCTAGTTCGGAGAGTCTCAAGAAGCCAGGTATGCTCTCAGTTCATGCTTTCTCGATTGTTGTTGTCTTCTCTGTTTGTTCTCGTTTGGAGATTGATCTTGTGGACCAGAAAGTTTCATCCTTTGAATGAAAGTAATTGACTTTTTTTTGTAAAATTTACAGAAAGCCTGAGACTTGATTGTCTTTCATCCCTGTGTCATGTTCTTTATCTACACTACATGTTCAAAAGTATACACATTTGCTTTAAGCTAAGAGACATTTGGTTTATGAAATGATTTTTCAGGTGATCAGTCGCTATGCATATTCAACTCAACGGGTCAAAGACATTGGTCAGCCAACTCCAGCATCTCATCCTCATGTAACTCTACTTTGACTATCTCCCACTCTATTTTGAAAATGCTTTATAATGCTCTCTGATGGTTCCCTCTTTGGTATCAGTTAATGGCCGAAGGAGAGGTCACACCAGGAATAAGAATCGAGGAATACATTGGTCGAAGGAAAAAACTTGTGGAGCTTCTTCCCCAGAACAGCTTAGCCATTATCTCTTCAGCTCCCGTGAAGATGATGACAGACGTTGTTCCATATACGTTCAGACAAGAGGCTGATTATTTGTATCTTACGGGGTGCCAGCAACCAGGTGGTGTGGCTGTTATAAGCGATGAACATGGTTTATGCATGTTCATGCCGGAATCAACTCCTAATGTATGATCAATTATCTGTTGGTATATTAATATCTTTATACAGTGTAGTTATGATTTATAAGAGTTGGTTTGTGGTCTAGGACATTGCTTGGCAAGGAGAAGTAGCTGGAGTTGATGCAGCGTCCGAGGTTTTCAAGGCAGAACAAGCATATCCGATAAGCAAATTACCCGAGGTAACTTATATTTAAATGGCAGCTCTTGTAAACATGTTTGTTGTTTTATTTATATGTTCTTGAATGTACAGATTCTTTCAGACATGATAAGAAGTTCTTCCAAAGTGTTTCACAATGATCAAACGGCCTCGCAAAGATACACAAACTTGGATGAGTTTAAAAAGTCAGCATCTCTTGGCAAAGTGAAGTCTCTTTCAAATTTTACACATGAGCTGAGGTTAATCAAATCACCTGCAGAGCTCAAATTGATGAGAGAGTCTGCATCTATTGCCTGCCAGGTACTCATATATGACAAAAATGTCACTATTATGCTATTGCTCACAAACTTTCTTGTTACAAATGAGATGCTAGTGATGGGACTAGTATTGCAGACAACTGTGTGTATACACTTGAAACAATAGCTATTTACACAATGAGGGTATGTGGTGATTTGGATCTTTTCATTCTCAGAGTCTTCTGAAAACAATGCTACATTCAAAAGGGTATCCTGATGAAGGCATCTTGTCAGCCAAAGTTGAGTATGAGTGTCGGATAAGAGGTGCTCAGCGAATGGCGTAAGTCTCAACATGTCTATCTACTCCATGAATAAATAAGTATTCCTTGTTCTTCTTTTCCTAATGAGAAGAGTATTTTCATTTTCTTTTATTCCTTAGATTCAATCCTGTAGTTGGTGGCGGTTCTAATGCCAGTGTGATCCACTATTCACGAAATGACCAGCGAGTAAGTTTGATGCTCAAAATTGTATTCCATTTGCTAATATAGAGGTGTGTTCTTGAAGCCAACATCTTAAATACATCTGCAGATAAAGGATGGTGATCTTGTCTTGATGGACATGGGTTGTGAGTTACATGGTTATCTTAGTGATCTTACTCGGACATGGCCACCATGCGGAAAATTCAGTTCTCTTCAGGTTTTGATTTGTCCAGAAACTCATTCTACGAGATCTTTACTCAAAGATTATTATGTTATATGATCTTATACTTTGCTAATACTTGTGTTTTATACAGGAAGAGCTATATGATCTTATACTTCAGACAAACAAAGAGTGCATAAAGCTATGCAAGCCTGGTACAACAATCTGGCAGCTGAACACATATTCGGTAATTATGAACTTATCTTCAACTGTGCTTGAGATGTATGAAACACACAAAACATACCGTTCAGTTTTGCCAAAATGTGAAGTATATACACTTGTGTGTTTGTTACGGAATGCAAAGAAAGGAAGTTCATGTAGAAGGCTGAATTACAAATATTTCATACATACCACGTGCACTCATCAGCCTTAAACTAAAAAGGGTTTATTTTTGCAGACCGACTTGTTGTGTGATGGACTGATGAAGATGGGCATCTTGAAGAATCGTAGACTGTATCGCCAGCTGAATCCAACCGCCATAGGTATGCATTATTGAACCTCGATCACGTTAACTTATTGGTTTGTTCATCCAATCATAATCGTTTGCAATTTTGGTTGATGAAACCAATACAATCAACTAAGTTTGGTTAACGTGTTGGTGAAAACATCCTTGTTTAGTATTCTGTTAACGTGATGTTATAAACGTTATCATGTAACAAAGTTCTCTTTTGATGGATAAAAAAGGTCACTACCTAGGGATGGATGTGCACGATTCTTCTTCTGTAGGATATGACCGCCCTTTGGAACCTGGTTCTGTAAGTAAAGCTAAACTCTATCGAGTCTTAGTTTTGTATGAAAAGAAAGTCTGGCTTAAAATAATATCACCTGTTAACTTGCACTCCTGCATTCATAAACTACCCTTGCTGATATTTAGTCCATCAAATGAACTGGTTTTGGTATTTGCGAGATACTATTTTTTTATTTTCTTATAACAGAAGATCAGTGTCAGTGATGGCTGTTTGGACAGGTGATCACGATTGAGCCAGGAGTCTACATTCCATCTTCATTCAACTGCCCTGAAAGGTATAACAATGCTCTCTTCAAACTCTGCACACCAAGTTCAGGCTACAAACCATGGTTTGTAGGATATTTTGCATTCATGAAGTATGCAGTAGATCAACTACATGACATTTATGATCTATCCGACAAGAAACGTATGGTTATGTGAAATTGCAGACTCCAAGGGATAGGGATAAGGATTGAGGATGATGTTCTGATCACTGAGACAGGCTACGAGGTGCTAACAGGGTCAATGCCTAAGGAGGTCAAACATATAGAGACGTTATTGAATAATCACGGCCATGAAAACGTTGCGCAGAGCTTGGCCAGTTTCTCTTCCTAAGTTTGAAGGTTACAGTGGAGTTGTTACTTGAAAAAATATATTTGAGATGTTATGGTTAATGATAAGATTGATTTAGTTGGACCAAGTTTCTAGTGAAACAATATCAAGGCATTAAGTTTAAGGTGATAAATCACAATCAATAGGTTAGAAGTTGGAACTCTTGTATTTTATGTGGATTAAAGTATTTGATTGGGTTCTAAAGATAGTGAAACAGAAGCAAGTCATCAAGTTTCAAGAATGTAGGTGACAAATCACAATCAATAAGTTAGAGGTTGGAACTCTTGTAGTTATGTAAATTTAAGCACTTATTTGGGTTCTAAAGATAGTAAGGAAAAGAAGAAAAAATATCACAATAGTATGTCTTAATCCTCGATAAGTGAAGGAAACAGATATTTATTCAATTCGATTTATACCAAAAGAATAATTGAGGAGAGGACACGACGGTTACTGGTTAGCAGGTGAAGATATTGTGAGATGATAGGTTCTGCATTTACACGCAAGGGGCCATGCATGCACCATCTACCATAGATTAACAACAATAGTTGTTAACATTATTGTTGTTATGATGATTTTTGTCGACTATACTCACCCATAAACCTGCTCAACCATGCACACTAATGCTTTCTATATGCACCTCATACCACACAACCTATATATATATATCACAAGGTTAAGTCACCTCTCAACACAACACACAACTTTATACAGAGATGGAGATCGTCACAGAGGAGGTGAGAGCTAAGGCAGAGAAGTACACTGGAGATGAGATATGCCGAGAGAAGACAAAAGTCTTCCTCAAGGAAATAGCTATGCCTAATGGTTTACTACCATTGAAGGACATCGAAGAGGTTGGGTATGACAGAGAGTCAGGTGTTGTGTGGCTGAAGCAGAAACAGAGCATCACCCACAAGTTCGATACGATAGATGAGCTTGTCTCCTACGGAACCGAGGTCACTGCCGTGGTTAAGACCGGCCAGATCAAGAAGCTCACTGGAGTCAAGGCCAGGGAGCTTCTTATCTGGGTCACTGTCAATGAGATCTATACAGAGGAGAAAGAGAAGATCACGTTTAAGTCACCAACCACACTGTCCAGGACTTTCCCTGTCTCAGCTTTTGTGGTCCCGGAAGAAGTGGAACCTGTCAAGGAGAAGAGCAGTGAAGCCACCGAGGTTAAGGAGGCTGTTGCAGTCAAGGAGGCCTAATCAAGCTTCTCACTGCTTCTACAGTTGAAAGAGACCAAAATCTATTGAAGAATACTTCAACAATGTAAACAAACTATTGAGAGAGTTAGTGTTTCTCACTGCTCTTACTCTCATGTATTACCTATCACTCGTTGCTGCTTCTTTTATTACCTGTAATAAGATGTAAACATCATCCTCTTCCTACAAAAAAATATACCGTATTTATATATTAACTAAGTTGGTTCTGTATGTCACTTCAAGAACACTGGGAATATATTAGCAAAGCTAAAGGTAAAAGCTACATCGAGATCTTTTCAAAATGTTTTACAAAAGTAAAAAGTTTTCTTTTCAAAATGTTTTACAAAAGTAAAAAGTTTCTCAGGGGTTAAAGTATGTGCATACCCACTTAACCGTTGGCTCTAAAAGGAGGCGTACAGCTTATTCTTTACTAGTTTTAGAAACATCATTCATATGCACTGCCAAAAGCACAATGAGGAAATGAGATACTAATGTGCTTAGAAGTTGCCGTAAATGGAAATAAAAAAAAAAACTCTTTTCATTCACTGTGACTATCAAAGATCATAAGATGCTACAAAACGTAGGTGATACAATGAGCTAATAGGACCATACGAGATGCAAAATGTAGAACAGAGTAAGTTGAAAATGTAAAATACATGTAAGAAGACATAATATAATAAACCTGTTTCTTAATCCCTTACAAAATAGTATATTGAGAAAACGAATCAGTCAAAAAGAAAAATGGTGTGGCTTATGGCAAATCTTCTTTTGTACACTGTCTCTGCTCTCACCAAACCTTTTATTCTTTTCAGACAAGGGTGAAGGCAGATTGTACCGTAGATTGGAACCGTGATGCGATTGTCTGTGAGGCAAACTGCTGAAACTGTTTCTTTGCATCTGCCAACAAAAAAAAAGTGTGGATAAGCCCTAATGATCTATAGCCCCTTTGATTCTAATCAGGGGTATACTGGAATGGATCTTACCTTTCTTGCACTTTGTGAAGCCGATGATATTTGCCACGTTGAGGGACAAGCAAACGCCGACAACAAGCAGATAGTCGGCCTGAAACCTTATCAGTGAAAATATCCCAAGGATTAACCACGCAGCTGCCTGAAGAAACGACAAACAAAAAAACAAGATTCAGCTGTGGTGAAAGACAGCATAATATATTCACGAGTTTGTAATGCTGACTCTAGACACTAAACCCACTGCTACCATCTCAGGGTTCATTCTCACTCTTTAGAGGTCGCTTGTAATCTAACTGAGCCTATAGGGTTTTAAGCTACCAAGTATTAGTCAATCTGATAGTGCAGGATCATAGGACATACTAATGCAATTTTTCAACACGCACAATAACAATGGCCAACTTTAAACCCACAAGATTACTTCTCCCTAATCTGCCTATGTGTCTGCATGTGATTTGACTTCTCATATGCTACTATCCCACTCTGATGAATTCAGTTGAGCTACTACTTGAAACATCTGGGGTCATGTTCATTATCGCCCGTTCTTAATCCTAATGCTCCACTAAAGTTTCAAGGTGCACTACAAACAGGTTTAAATGATAAGCATACGCTACAGACTGTAGTCTTAGATATAGGAACTACTCACTGCAAGGTAAAGCGTCCACCAGAAAAGCCATGAGTCTTTTTTGTTCATCCGAGCCAACGACTGATACAACCAAACAAACGAAATAAATGACATTCAAAAGTAAAATACTACACAGCATGAACCTTATATAGCCTACTGATAAAGAAGAAACATGAATAAAAGAGAGCTAACCTCCTGGTCAAGAGACTCAAATTTCCAGACACTTTCTCCCAAGTCATTGATCTCGTTCCACCACCTGAGACCAACCAGTATACGCCCACTCACATTCTTAACCACCCAGAAGTCAAGTGCAGCAAGAAGGACAGTGACTACAAAGATGATGACAAAGCTGTTGAAGAAGAGAGCCGATAGAATGTAAAACGCCAACGCAGCACCCTCCCCAAAACAAAACAAACTAACTTGTTACCATTGTCTTTGACACACTTGTACAAACGTCAAAAGACTTATTATACTCAGGCTCATACCTTGAAGAGAACATGGAAGAGACACGTCTTCGGATTTGCATAGTTTTCAACTGGTGGCTGCATTGAATTAACAAAGTAAACAACGAGAATAATCACATCTGAGTCTAATCTAGCTCAAGGCTTCCAAGTTCTAATGTCTATACACACATTCTCCTAAATTTCTCGAAGACGAATACGAAGAACATAGATCTACCACAATCACGTCCAGATCGTTCAGCTAATCGAGGTTAATGAAGATTTACCTGGTTAGGATCCATCTTTCGAAGTCTCCAAATGGAATAAACGGATCTTCCCTCGGAGAAAGACAGAATTTTCCGAGAAAATTATCTTCTTCTGCACCAGATCTTCAAACTCTTGCGCGTGTTTTCTTCGCGTTTTAATTCTAAATCAGCCCTTAGGCCCAAGTGAGTGGCCCATTAGGACCAATATGAAAGGTTAGGTTGAGACTACCATAAGCCCATCTAGGTTTCCTGATTTAGGGTTGACCAGAAAACATGAGATAAAAAGCAAGAAGAGTAAATAGGCTTCAGTTCAGACTAGATCTCAGAACAAAACGATGAGTTCTCCATATGACTCTTCTGCGGCGGCCAAGAAGAGTCCCGTACGCTCACCGGATCGAAGTCTTCCAGATGCGGTGGGAACGTCAGTGAAGATGCAACTCCGTCCAGTCGCAGCGTTTAAGCCGTGGTCGATGTTCAAAACGGGGGGTGGATCTCTTTCTAAGAAGGCGTCTCGCAAAGTTGACACGTGCGTGTGGTCTACCGTATCTCTGTGTGCTTGCTCGCGCCTGATCTGGTCCACAGAACTACCATAACTTTTGTGCGTCTGCACGTAGGTGATTCCCTTCGCAGTAAGCGCGCGCGTTTTGGAGGTGCCTTTGCGGGTGTACAGTAACTCACTTGCACAGGATTATCTCTCATGTGCCGTTAGAGCCAATAAATGGTACCTCTCCCTGCTTTCAGATTTTAT